>CAUOFW020003890.1:0-34259 GCA_963454935.2 Ilex paraguariensis
GGTTACTGTAGAGAAGCTGAAGTCTTGTTCAGCTTCTGTGGATCTCTCAGCTTGAGGACAGGAGGAAGAGCTGCAGGGGGATGAGAGATTATTTTTGGAAGGATTGCAGTTTGATGTTGGTGTTTGAACTAGTCTCCAAGTGGGAGAATTGTTGGTTTTTTTTATGGAGTCTAGTTTGTATATGTGATTCGGATGATGACCCGACCCGAAGTAATGTTGTGTGATTTTTTAATGAAAAATTTTCTGAGGCTTAGTCCATGGAGCGAAGGCTTGGGCCGATAGGCCCAAGCCGTAGCGCTCATGGACAAGCCTCGCCCCCGAGGAAAATTTTTGGGCCCGTTATATAGCCCAATGCGTAGGACATATAAACCCTGTTATTTTGGTGATTAGGGTTAATCGTGAATTGTACAGCCGCTCTCTGTATTCAACTCTCTCAATAGTGAAATCCCTGCAGCTTCGTGGACGTAGACAAATTGCCGAACCACGTAAAATCTGTGTCTTGTTCTTTCTTGTTTCTTATTGCTTTATATTCTTGATTTGTTCTTTGATTGTGTGTGTTTGTTAGTGGATTTAAATCGTGTTTAATCCCAACATATCCAAGGGCAAGGTACATGTTTGGTAGGGAGTCTTTTGGGCCCACAAACTAATTTAGGACCCACCTCATTCTCATTCTCATTCTGTGGGTATTCACTACCATTTCACCTTTGTAATGCATAAAAAGTATATGTGAGATTCTGGTGTTCCACATCAGTTAGGGAGGGAAAAGTGATTGACACCTCCCTCTGCATGGCATAATATTGTTTGTTTTGGGCCCACTGACCCTCATGGTTTTGTTCCTCCCAGTATTCCTGAGAAATGTCTTATGCCATGTAAGGAAACGGACTTACTAATAAGTCCAATCACTTTTCCCTTACTAATAAGCTCAATCACTTTTCCCTCTCTAACCGATGTGGGACACTAAAATCTCACAATCCACTCCCCTTAGGGCTGCACGTCCCCATGCAGCAGCTCGCCAACTACCTACCCGCCCACTACACGCAAGCACGTTAGGGGCCCACACTCGATTTAGGTGAGAGTCGGCTCTGATACCAACTTATAACATCCCTCCCTCTACATGACATAATATTGTCTGTTTTGGACCTATTGGCCCTCACGATTTTGTTCCTCTCAGTATTCCTGAAAAAAAAGTCTTATGCCGTGCAAGGTAAGGGGCTTACTAATAATCTCAATCACTTTCCTCTCTCTAACCGATGTGGGACACTAGGATCTCACAGTATCTCCTCATCACCACTTCAATGTTGTGAAAACTGCCTCTCCGCTTTTTTTAAACTATGACTATCAAATAATGACATGTTAAGTTTCTTGGTACCAATATAAGATGTCCCTTATTCTTGTGATAGAAAATTCTTATCAAAACAGTATAACACGGTGAGTTGATCCATCACATACTTTTATATATCTAGGGTGTAGAGTTTTTGTCGCTTCAACTATAGTCGTGTCTAATAGCGTTATCAAACTTGGAGTCACCACCTCCCGTACAATTTTCAGACACATTCCTCTTTGTCACTCAAAGAAAATAACACAGTTTTTTACTATCAGATAAATGGATTGTATTAATATTCAATGATAGAGATTATACCACGTTATTTAATATAGAAGATTTGATAAATATAATATTTTTTTTCATAAAATTTTCATTGAACGGCGCCGTTACTTGAAGCATAAGTGACAGCATCCCACAGTGTTTCTCACGACGACTATGACATCACAGAAAGCAAGTGGGACTCGAAAACCATAGGCTTCTAGATGGATTAGGAGAGACTTTTGTTGAGCTGAATGAGCAATGCCATGTGAGCTTTAGATGAGGTAGGCCTTTGATGTATGTAGGTTAGCAGGAATAAAGAAACGTATGGTTGTACCAATAAAGAAACGAGATTAAATAATAATAATTTTAATTTGTTAATTCACAATAATATTAAATTAAAGTTTTTAACAATCTTGTTAATTCACGAAGAATATCAAGTTAATTTAAAAAAAAAAGAGAATTCATTTCTCAACTTATTTCAAATAATATTAAAACTATTGAATCCGTTTAAAATACATATAAATATGAAATCCTGAGGATCTTAAATTACTAGAAAAATCAAGCAAAAAAATAATATTACAAAAATATTCCAAACAACGAGATAAAATACAAAAGTGTCTAAAACGTCATTGTTTAGTTTAAAAACAACGGATTGAAAGATTTTAATCTTGCTCAGATCATCGAAAACTTTTCAGAATGTGGTCTTCTGAAATTTTTTGACATTGTTGCCAAAAATCAACGCTGCTTTTAATTGTTTTGATCGACTATGTAATCTTCTACTATACATACTGCATCACCCCTCTCAGCGAACCCATATCCAGTTGTCACTCCACATACTAGTTTTGTCGATGGATTAAATTCGGATTAGATTTTTCTAATTAAAATTCAGTTAAAAAGTTTTGATTCTAATATTGAACTATTTTCACCTTCTCAATTCATATCCAATCTTTTAAAAATTGGATATCCGATCCGAATAAATTCTACATATAATTCAATTCAAATCAAATCAAATATTGATATTTCTCTATCAAATTCGATGGAATATGATTCGATTCGAGATAAAATCGGATTCTCTATGGTGCCTACTCTACACCACAAACCCATTCGGGCCACTTGGAGATATGGAGATAAATACTATAAATACCAAAGCCACAACCCCTCCAAGTGCATGTTCTCTAGTATCACATAACTCTTTAGATACCTTCAAGTGCCAAAATACTCTCTGTTCCATTCAAAGCCAGTGATGAGCATACGTTTACCCTCCATGATCATCAATGCCAAGCAAATTTACAAACTGCACTCTCTTCTTTTCAGAAATCAATTAGATGTTCCTAAAGGCCATTTTGCAGTATACGTAGGAGAGTTTGAGAAGAAGCGATTTATTGTTCCGATATCTTACCTGAACCATCCTTCGTTCCAAGACTTGTTGCGTCGGGCCGAGGAAGAATTTGGATATGATAATCCTACGGGTGGCCTCACAATTCCTTGCGAAGAAGACACCTTCCTCAATCTCACTTCTCGATTGCATATTTTATGAACAAAAGGGGAGGAAATAGCAATCCTCAACAGTTTTGGCAAGAGAATTTTTTTTTATCCTTTCTCTCTTTTTCTTGTGTTAGGCAAAGTTGTATTGAAAGGACATGAATAAACTTTTGTACCACAATATCATATACATATGACAACCTTGTTTCTTCAACTCATAATCAATCTAGTCCATCTTATCATTATTTAAACATTTTCGATAAATTGTTGAGCGTCTACTATACAATGATCAACACAAACAAATGAAATACTACAATTTGTATGCACAACGAATAACTGTATTTCTGTACTTTTTGATACAAAAACCCTCAATGATAGATTATGAAAAGTGATGACTAATGATAAAATGTTAAAGTGCTTAACGAAGAACAAATTTGGGTTATTTATAGATGCAAAGATGACTATTTGAAATAGCCACTACTGATCAGATGTAACCCAAAAGATATTTTAGATGCTCATTCACTAACTGATGCAAATTCAAATGATTAGAACTAGTGCGAATTTTAAATTCAAGTTAGAGGCGAAATTTAAATTCCAACGGACAAAAAAATTAAATTTGGGGTAAACAAATTTCACCCCCAAAAAAATAAGGTTGCATCAACTGATGTTAAAGTGCTTGAGCCCGATTGGGCTGGTTCAATGTGCGTGTGACCGAACCTAAGCTTCCTCTCATCCATAAAAATGGGGTGACCCTTGAGGCCCAATTCTTATAGCAAATTTGGAGAATATATGCTCACTTAAGAATTCTTACTCAACCAATGTGAAATTAGTATTAAATCTCATACATCCCAACCTCTATTTTCATATTCCTACATCATTCAAAGTGAAAATCATACTTCTGTTTCTTGACATATTTGGTAACCTTTTACTTGCATAATCAAGAGCCGTTACAATCACATCTCTTTTGAACTCGTGACTACAATATAACTTTGTGATGATAATTTTTTTTTTTTTTTACATTATTCTTTTTATTTCATTTGGTAATACATGAGAAAGAAGTATGAAAGATCATTCGATAAACTCAGTCACTCACAGCTGCTCTTTTGAAAGAGTCATTACATGCAGAAATCTAGCTAAAAAGTGAACACTACAGCACATACAAGAGGGTGGTGGAACATGGCATACTGGCTTATATTTTACATATGACCTTAAAGTATGTCTTCCCATTTTGAAAACTCCTTTTGTTTCTACCTCTGACCACCATTTGATCCAAGCAAAGCCTTCAAAACATCAAAGAAATCATGCTTGTACCCATTGGCATGAAAATGCTGACGTGGTATGATCTTTGTGTACAGGTAGAATACCGCGCAAGCAATCGCAGGCCCAGCCCAAAAGACCCAATGCCCATTCCAGAGATGGCCACCCCTAACAATTGCAGGGCCCAAACACCTTGCCGGGTTCATCCCAGCACCAGCATAACCCTTTTTCGCTGTGACCGTCGTTGAGACAAACACAAGAAGGCCTAGCACAGTACCAACGATCGCAAAAACTTTAAACAGGCCCAGGGTCTTCGCTTGGCGATGATCATATGCCATCCAAATTGAAGCGAAAAGGAACACAAAGGAACAAATTATTTCAAGCCAAAGGGCCTGGCTAGTCTCGAGGCCTATTGTAACGGGCCCATTTGGGCCCGGAGCAATGACCGTGAGGGTACACCCTCCAAGTGAGAAGGTTTGTTCAATGGTGCTGCTTACCACAGCTTTGAGTGCTAATGCCCCTAGCACTGCACCAAGACATTGTGCCAGGATGTAGATGGTGGCGCGTGAAATGGAGATCAGCCCGACGAGGGCAGCAGAGAAGGAGATGAGGGGGCTGATGTGGCCACCGGAAACCGGAAAGACGGCGAGGAGTAAAATTGTGATTGTGATGGCAATGAGGACTGACATTATCAAGTTTGGCATTTTGGTTTCGGACTCAATGGTTGATATTACAATTGTGTCAATCATGAAGACCAGAACTGCTGAGCCAAGAAGTTCCCCAACTGATGCCCTCCAAACCTATTCATGAAAAATTGAATTGAATTATACCTGTCATGGTAATAAAAGAAATAGCAGAATCCCAATATAACTCAAGTAGCACTACAAACGAATTGTAAATTTAAACGTTCTCAGTTCGAATTTTAACAATTATAATAAATTTATGCCTTATAAATACCTTAATTCAAACATGAATGACCTGCTTCTAATCAGATTGAGAAGGGGATTAGTGAATATGCATGACATGTAAGTTAAATTGCTTGTGAAATTAGGCTAGTTAATTTCACGACCCACAAACCCAATATAAAAATAATACGCAATTAGTGGGTTTGAGTTCAATTTTAAGAAATCGGAGTTATAAGTGAGTGAATCCATTTGAACCATCAAAATAAATAAATCGATATGAATTCGTACGTACGGATTGTATATGTTACGAAGCAGTTAAATGATCATATAAAAGTACACTATAAATTGAACAAATTTTAACATGACATGATTTTTAACATGATACAAATTCAAGAGGACAAAACTTATAGTTAGTTGTATGTAAAATTGTACCCACATTTAAGGAAAAGATCTCGTCAAAACCCAGTCTCTCAACCAATGAAGGGGGTGTTTGCCTCTCTCCTCCATCTACTCTCCAGTGCTCTGCCCTACAAAAACATGAAAAATTAAATTAGTTAGAGATTTGTTGGGGAATCATACTAAATCACACATCTTTTAAACTCGTGACTACAATGTAAGTCTCGAAAATGCATAACACCCACGAATTATGGACATTTGTTACACTTGATTTTTATGTAACTAGAGAACACAAAGGCAAGACATGCACAACCAAATTTAGTTTAAATTTGCTACCCTCTCTTGAAAGGGAGTGTGTGCATGCGTTGCTTATTTCAAAAATAGGCTAGATCGAACCAGCAGTACTTTTTTTAGAAAGTAGATGTCATAGAATTTCTTGAAGTGAGAGAGAGAGTCAAAGTCAGGTACTTGCATTGGTGTAGAGGAGAGTGGTTGGATTTTAATTCCAACAGAAAGGCTTTCTTCATCCTTCACCAATTGCCCAGTATTGGCAGCCATGAGCGAAGACTAGCAGTTTCAGCTATGCTATGCTGTTCCTTGTGGAGGGTTGTGCTGTGTTGCCTCTCTTATTCAGCCTAAATATAAGACTGAAAAAGTATGCAATCAGTTACGTACTTATTGATTTCAGACACAGTGGCCTTGTCTATTTCTCCTCTCACTCCTCACCCACTACTCTTCAACTACTTTCATTTAAACTCATTTATTATTCTCATTTTTTCACTCACTTCTTCAATTTTAACTTAGTGATTTTATTTTTTTTTATTTCAACAGTCTAGATGTGAGAATCAATTTACGCACACTTCGACTAATCTTCTCTTCTGTGTGTCTGATTAAAGGGATATCCGAAATTAGTAATTTTCACTGCTGGGTAACAACAAGCGGGCTACATCTAACCGTATAACTTACAACTAATCTAATGACTATAATGAAGTAAGTTTTTGATTAAGTTCCCAAATTAAGTCACAAGCTCTTTACCATCTAATGCATCTCCAAACATTGCATCATTACAATTTTATTTGGTTCAAGCATGGACATAATTAGGGATAAAAATTTTGAACAATGTTTATTACACAATCATAATTCAATAAAACACAAACTCATGAAGGATGCAACTAACTAAAACGAATGATAAATGAACCAAATTAGTATCAAAATGAATAATCTAGTTGTGACATGGCCAAATCTGATTAACTTGTACAATATAAAAATGCGGCTTATTATTTTTTATTTATTGACCAAGTATTTTATAAATTACCAAAAAAATTAAATGATTTGTCCACTTAATTTTACTAAAATTTAAATTTATGAGGACGAGGTTATACAAATATGATATGAATATAACACGAATTCAAAATAATACGTTTTATACAAAATTTTAATCAATATTAATTAATTCTATTGTTAATATGCTTGAACCTTTGACTCATAAAGGCGTCAAAAAATGGTGAAAAAAATTAATAGAAAAAGATTATATATATTCTTTAAACTATATTATCTAAAATGTTGCAGTATCTTGAGGAAATAAAATATAAAATCACGTCACGATCATAATACCATTTTTTATTTAATCACATTAATTGCTCCAACTAAAAGCGAGGCTTCAATGATTTTCAGAGCTTTTGACCCATCCTATGATTTTTAATAAAAAAAAGTCTCAAATAAGGGTGGATTTCAAAATATTTTTCAAACCCAAGTCGTTTTAAAAACGTCAATTGGTCTGATATTTTTAAGCCAAAAGATTAACTTAAAAACGTCAGACTAACTGACGTTTTTAAGCTTATTGTGAGACCCAATATACTGTTTAAGCACGTTAGTTGGACTGACATCTTCAGAAAAAGCGTCAGTCCAAATGACGCGTTTATTTTAAAATCTAAATCTCTCGGACCAAACCCACAAAGTTCATATAACTTAAAAAGATTGTTGCCTCCATGCCTAAATAAAAAAATTATATTAATATTTATCACAAATTTTGTCATCACGTCAATGAATGCTGCCTCCACATATGCCTATTTTATTAACTAAAAGGACATTAGTCGAAAATGCTTGGATAAAAAAATAAAAAAATCTTGAATAAAAATCTAATGCTCGAATAAAAAAAATAAATTAGTCCAAAATGCTTGAATACAAAAATTAAAAAATTTAATGCTTGAATAAAAAAATAAATTAATATTTATTTGGGTAATTATCATAAGTGACTCCTATCATTTTCTCTTGGATTTTAATGTAGTCCGTAAAATTTTAATTTTTTTAATTTAATCCATCAATTATCAATTTTATTTCAATTAAATCATTGATAGTTGAGAGACTAAAAAAAGACAAGTGAAAGTTCATGGATTAACTTGGAATTAGAAATAAAATTCATGACTAACTATGAAATTTATCATAATTTTTTATAAAATATTGCAAAAGCATCAAATAAATATAATTTTAATTAATTTCTAATTAATTTTAATTTCTAAAAATATTTTGCTCCTTCTCTTTTTGAGACGATGATTTTTTTTATGTATTTAAAAATTTAATTACATTCAATAAATAAATTTTGATAATTTAAATATATTTATATTTTTTAGCATATGAAACTTAAAAAATTGAAAACGTATACATATAATTAATTTTTTTTATTATATAACTATAAATGCATACATAAAATAAAAATAAATTTTTATTTGTAATGCTGATCATGTCGACATTAATGTTTATTAAGCTGTGAAAAAACATAAGTTATTCAGACCGTGTACATTTTAAAAAAGGATGTTAACAATGTGATTGGTATTCAAAACAATATAAAGGATTATCGAGTACACATAAACATGATGGGATAAAAGTGTCAGATGCATCATCGTCCCAATCAGAGACATACCTTATTCACCACTTAAGACTTTTTCATAAGACATACCTTATTCACCACTTAAGACTTTTCCTAAAAAAAATTTAGGGTTTTGAACAAATTTGATATAGTCTTTTCTTTGGCGATGTTCAACGCAACTGACGGCGTAAGGCACAGTAGCACAGTCCCTAGGGCTTTGCGATCCAGAACATCCCACTTTGTTTGCTCCATATCCACTAGCTTCGTGTTATCGATAGGTTGATACAGATCTTTCTGAGATAAAATATCCTTCATCTACATCTTTCAAAACGCGTAGTTCGTGCCACTGAATTTTTCGATCTTGACTTTGTCTTCAACCATTTTGTAAACTCTTGTCCTCTTAACCCGGAGCTCTGATACCAATTATTAGGAAATTTGCATGAAATTCTCAAACCTGTAAGGAATAAAAATAGAGAAAACACACGCAAAAAAAAAAAAAAAACAATAACACACACAAAACAGTATTTATATGGTTCGACAATTTGTCTACGTCCACGAAACTGCATGGATTTCACTATTGAGAAGAAAGAATACAGATAACGACTGTACAATACCAATCTAACCCTAATCACTAAAATAACAGTTTTTATTTGTCCTGCGCACCGAGTTATAAAACAAGCCCAAAAAATCCAAGTCTTTGTTCTATGGATTAAATCTCAGAAAATTTTTATTAAAAAACCATGCAACATGATTTCGGGTCGGGTCATCATCCGGATCAATACAAACTAGACTCTACAAAAAAATCCAACAAATTGTAATATAGAGACATGAAGCAACATGCTCCAAAATGAACGCTTAAGGGTGGTCTAGTTGTTGAGTCTATTTGATAATTCAGAGATTTTAGATTCTATTTTTTTCTACACCCCCTAAGGACTAATCACCTTGTCCTAAATCAGCTCAAGTTACGGTGGCCAACCACTGAATTTGAAAGAGTAATCGACACAAACCTAAACACTTTATAAAAAAAAAATACAATGTTTGCCTTAAAATGTATACCGTGTGTGTGTTTGCGTTTGTACTGGGGAGCATGTGAGGTTCTAATAAAACTAAGGGATTTCAAGATTGCAATTTAATGCGGAGATATGAAGCAACGAAAAAAATAATTCATTGTGATTTATTTCGTGGGGCATTCTAGATCTTTTCCCATTGAAAACTTGGCACCCTGTTTTAGAAAGAGAGAGAGAAGTCGTTGGTTCCAACCACATTTTTCTACTCATTAATTTTCAGAAAAATACTTAAATACTCAAGTTAGACTAGAAGCAAATTTCAGAGATCTTTAAACGAGTTACGTCACATATTCTTTGTTCAACTCGATTACAAAATAATATTAGACAATGAGGCAAAATCAAATTGAATCCAAATTCAAAGAGGTTGAATGGTCAGAACTTGAAATATTTCTTACCAAGATTAAGATTTGCATATCAATGTTACATCATGCTCTTCTGGACTTGTATCTCAGAAAAGCTGGAGGCTCAAAAGTCATCTCTCCTCATGCCTTTAATTGGCCTGATAAGTAGGAGAGTATAATAAATGATGCTGTAGTCAATCAATGTCTCCCTTGCTTCTCTTTTTGGTAATGTTATTATAAAGTTGTGCACAGCATCACCATATTGGATAAGGATAAGGATAAGGATACAATATGAATATTGTATCAAAAATAATTTGAATTTTTAATTTTAATTTAGATGATTTGAGATTTAGTTCGGATTAAAACTTGGTTAAATTGAGTCGAGTTATGTTATGTACATATCACAAGTTTATTGGATAACTTTTTGATATCATAGTTGGTTCTCCATGATATAAGTATAGGCTTCCCTTCCGGGTTGTTTGTTTATATCTAGTGTTGTACAATTATTACAAAAAACTTGAGATATTGATAATCAAAATATTCATATAGTAAGTATTGCACTCGTACCGTTATGTTTCATTATAATTGGGTGACAATGTTTAGCATTATAGAATACTCTTTGTATGTGAGATAAGATTATGTATATATAAATTTCTTTATATTCTACGTTAATTAAAACCTTGTGCACCGAGTTATTCGTTTAAATATTCAACACAAATGATATATTTTCTTACTATTTATAACAAAAAGAAGAGCTATTTATGTCGCATAACAAGTGAAAGAAATAATTAATGGATATTTTTTTGCTCATTTTTTTTTTGAAGTGGAACTTTAATACCTATTAGAAAGACCAATTCCATGGTGCCTAAAAAAAAGTAAAAAGGAGTTGCGAGGATTTATGCTGAAAGAGAACAAATTCAAAGAAAATCATCGTTGTTTGTTTCTAAGAAGTAATAACTTAGTAGTGTGGCCAATCAAATGAACAGAGAATGAGAATGAGAAATCTAGAAAGACTGTGTTAAGAGAGGCCATAGCGGTTAGAGATAACCTGAGTCTCGCTTTCCCTAATACAAACTATCCCTCGCGGGAGTCATCTTTTCTAGAAATCGATTAAAAATAAGATGCCTTTCTTACCTTTGTCTGCAGCAGGCCGAAGGGAGACTGGACTGGGAAAGTTTAAGGGGGGTGTGGTCTGGTCCATTTTATGAATGTGATTTGGATGTTGTACGACTAATAACACATTGGGCCAGCTACTAGCACTCTGGCTTGTCGAACTGGGCTGAGCCTGGCCTTGAGTTTCGAACCATGTAATTGTCATTCTGCCGGAGAAAAGTAGTTGAAAATTAGGCCCAATTAACTCGTCGATGGTGGGTCGTTTGGCATCAAAAATTTGTTCATCTCTTTTTATGAAAAAGCCCATCAAGAAACTTAGGCCCAAAAAAATATCTCGCTGATTGTGGGTCCCACCAACCCAACAATCCGATTTGGGTAACCGTCCAAAGCCGAGGCGCATTTTTGTTTGGCCAATTTGACATGTGGCCCCCACAAACTCGTCTCCTTCTGACTTCTGAGATCTGTTTGTTTGTTTCTTCATACGCCAGGTCTCTCTCTCTCTCTCTCTCATATTTCAACGGCGATTTGGCCCTGAAGAGGAGCATCCTAGTCTCTGTGCTGCAAAACTGTGGCTATGGCTCCTCCTCCAAACGTCAAATCAGAAGAAATAGTTGAGGAGTCCATGGCTTACCAACTTGATAAGCGTCCCATCTCCACCATCGTCTTCATCATCGGTCTCTCTCTCTCTCTCTCTCTATATATATATATATATCTGTGTGTGTGTTGTGTACTGTTACATTTTACTGCTCTTTTTTGTTGATATATTAATTGACCCTCTAGTATTAAATGAGCAGCAATGCAGACTGAAGCGTTTCCTCTAGTGAAAAAGTTCCAGCTTTCTCAAGACACCAATTCTGTGTCAGTTTTCTTCTTCTTCCTTTCCACTTCTCACTGTTTTCTAGTCTATTTCTGATCGGTTAATGAGGGTTTAAGAAAAGTTACTGTTAACTTTTACAAGTATTTTAACTGTTATAGCGGTGAATTGTGGATTATTAACTTAATGCAGTTCCGTAGCATTGCACTTCTCTGTAATCTGATGAAACTTGGTCCAAAAATCATATCTTTTGTTTCTTTTCAGTAGTATGTAGGGCTAATGTTATTCAGGACGACAGAGCTATGTGCTATTTTGTGTTTTTTTTTTTCCTTTCTGTTTCGTTCAATGGGTGATAATGAATGCTATTGTCACGTGTTTCATGGAAAATTTGCTTTCTCTCTGCTCGGTGTCTAATTGATTGTACTTCCCAACTCTATACCGAAGAGAAGGGGGACTTTAGCAACTTTAAACCTGATATTATTTACGAAATTGAATCCTGATTAATAAGAGAGAACCCATTGCTTGGTGAAATGGAAAAACGAAGCAGCAACCACCTTGAAACCCGAATCACCTGATGTTATTTGTGCAAGTGAATTATGGTGAATGAGTTGGTGAAATGGAAAAATTTCTTTGGCTTGGCCTGATTCCGAAAATTAGTACATGCTTTGAGCTCGTAAAATAGAGATCCAGACATGGTTTATATCCTAGATATGGTACAATGCTAACTGTCAGAAGAAGTTATATATCTGGTCCATAGTATGTGGGAGAGAGTTCTTTATTGACTTGCCTTAATAGTGCTTCAAATGCAGCAAATATCAACGTTGTTTTCAACACCACTTATTTATTGAGTTGAGCTCTGAAAATAGGTTTAAAAACTTTGGATTGTTTCACGAGTAATGCTAAAATTAGACTCGATAATCTTAACCATTGAATAGGTAGTGGGTTTCAATAAATTGTGGGACCCACAGTAAAATTAATGGTTATAATTATCAAATATAGCTTTTAAGTTCATGTAACATTGCTCTTGTTTTATATAAAATTCTGCGTGTGATCTAATTATAGAACACATTCTTTTTTTCCTGGTGCCATAGCATCCTCAAAATTAAATTTTTCTGGCATATCAATAGCAACTTTTGAAGAGTTCTACATGCTGTGCTGTGGAGTGAATGGGCCTATTTTACTGAGAAGTGAAGGGGCTTATTTCATTCAATTCTACGTAACCTCTGTCTAGCAGCTTGTTTTGTTGTATATTAATGGGCTTATGTGTCATTAAGAAGTAAGTGAGGGAATTGTGAAAGTAATAGTCATTTTGGGAACTTGTTCAATTTGTGGTTTACTATAGTTAAGTCATATGATGTCTGAGTTTGAATACTCAATGCAAACTGTGCAGGTTTCCAGAAGGGGTCCCTTGGGTCCGATATCATGGTACTTACAAAGATCTGAATCTTAACATTATCTGGCCAGGAAAAGACAGAGCTTTCGGTAATTTTGGGCTTCCATTTCAATTTTCTATTTCTTGAATTTGATTGAGATCAGTGATTTTGTCATTTGATGAGTGGAATTGTTTGCCCCTATTAGCATTAAGGGCCTTTTTGAATTGCTGCTTTCACCTATTTGAGCAACTTGTTTCAAAGTTTCAAACTTCTTGCTGACATTCTCATTCATCTAATTGTCTTGATTTTGACGAAAAGCTCTATCTTGCACAAATGGATGGGGTGTGTGATGCAATTCATTCATGATGCGAAATCTACCAGAAAAAGGGCTCAAACACCTTGTCTCCCTCATTTTTACCTATTCATTTTTCCAAGTAGCCATTAAGAATTTCAGTTGATTTCAATCCTTCAATTTGCATTTCGTGTCATCATCTTGTCAAAGTTATCTTTTTGAGTAATCCATATGCAACTAAATGCTATATGCAGAAGAAGAGGTTATTTAACTATTCTAATGCCATTTCTCTACCTTCAGTCTTCTCCACATGCGTGTGTATCCTTTGTGGTTTGTATCTCTCTTGTAGAATCTGCCTTCTTCTTGGGATTTTGTGGAAGATATCGCAGAACCCAAAAATGTTTTGTGAACCTATCATCTAAAGTGATGGTGTATGAAAAATCCATTCGTGATGGAACATCAAAAAGTTTTAATTTAATAGATGAATTTAGAATGAAACTTAGTTTTTGAACCATTCATGGAGAAGTTGGAAAGGTTGATACATGAAACTGATGGACGAATCTTGAATTGATTTTCCTTTATTGGATGTTGGGGCTTTATGCACAGGAATCATAAAAAACATGTCAAATAAAAATTTCAACTGTTGGACCATGTGGCTGTTGTGTCCTTGAATTCCATTTACTCATTCCTTGAGTCATTCCTTTTCTAGGGGTTGACAGTGTAGGCACAATTCCTGCATCTCTTGTGACGTATGCTTCTATTCAAGCATTAAAGCCGGATCTTATCATAAATGCTGGCACTGCAGGTGGTTTTAAGGTAGCTCTTGTGCCCATGATTGTTTTTACAATGTGTTGTTTTTCTTTTTGCGCTATGAAATTTTTTAAAGCGTTCATATTTTCCTAGCTAATCGTGGTTGCTATGCTATTATGTTCGACTACATGGCATAAGCTCTATGGAATTTATTTGACAGCGGGTAGTGCGTGCTCCCCTGTTATAACTGGAGTAAAGTTTCACTTTTTTAAGTTTTATGGATCCCTAATAATGCTGTACTCGTCTTTTCTCATTATTTCTGTCGGCTCTGTGGGCCACCATCTGGATTAGAAGGGCCACCAAACAGTTGAAAGATCTCTGAAAAATACACCGAATGGAAAGTCTTTACATGTATAGGATGTTCGGAGGCATGCTTCAATTATTGTTTTTAGCTGAATTCACAAGCACGTCTATAAACACAGTAATGAATCAGTTTTTTGTTTTATAGTTTCAGATTGACTTCTAGATGTTTTCAGGCAAAAGGAGCTTGCATTGGTGATGTGTTTCTTGCATCAGATGTTGCTTTCCATGATAGAAGGAACCCTATCCCTGTAAGTCTGATTAGTTTTCTCAATGATTGTTGATGCCAACTTTTTATCGGCATTTTGCATTAAATCTTCACCTGCCTTCTTTTTGTCTTTTGATCTACAGGTTTTTGATCTGTATGGAGTTGGTTTGAGGCAGGCTTTCTCAACACCCAATCTTTCGAAGGAGCTTAACCTAAAGGTGATCAATCTTCTTTGATGTTTTGCTCTGTAATACCATTTCAATGCTTCGATAATATTGAGTAGTTGCCAAAGTTTTTTAATATCACGCGTTGTTCGACCAAACCTCATGTTCAATGGGTGGCCATTTTTTTTTTTAGTTCGTTAATGTGTGATCAAAGCTTAGTTGCAAGTAAACATTGGAGCTTTAGACCTCTCTTGTTAAACTGATCTACCGAGCAAATTGACAAATCTTAAGGTCTTACCCTTCAAAGTGCATAAGCTCTGGTGGTAATTGAGTTATGACATCATTGCAATGTTAGTCGTTGGTTCATAACTGTTTCATACCGAAAAGTAAGCTGAATCAAGATGCGACATTATTCCCAAGAAAGAAGAACATGCATCATCATTAGGTCATGATAGCAAAGAGTTATTGGATGGCTACTGCAGGCACTTCATGTGAAGTGCTACTGTTCTGTTTTCTGTTTTCCCGCTAGCAATACACATTTTCGTTGCTACTAGGTACGAGTTACTCGTATTTGTGAATGCTTACTATCTGTCGCTGAGTCGTGAATGAAGTATTTGCTGTGCGAAGACTATCACAACTTTCCAGGCAATCAATTTGGAGTCAGATTTGACACCCCTGGTGGTTTGGAATATAAGGACTTACCCAGAAAAAAAAAACATAATTACTGAAGTATATGTTGTGTTTTAAATAGACATATTGAGTAACTGATACCAGAATAGTGAACTACATGTCATATTCAGCTAATTTTTTTTGAAATACAGCTAGTCTCTCATTTGTGCTCTCTCTGTTGAACCATTTCTCATGACTTTGAATCGGGGTGCATAGTTCATGCAACAAAGTGTTAATGTAACCATTTTCCAGCAATCGTGACTCGTGAGGTTGTGCACAAATGTTGGAAATATTGTTCATTAGGGTGTCTATATTTGTCTTATGGGAGAGATGCTCATCGCAATATGACACTTTTTTGTCCATCATAACTCCAAAGATCTCTACCGTTCCAATCCATATTTGTTCCTGTTTCAGGTTGGCAAATTGTCTACTGGAGACTCTCTAGATATGTGTCCACAGGATAACGCATTGATCATTGCAAATGATGCAACAACTAAAGACATGGAGGTAAAATCTATGTTTTACCACCTCTTTTTCAGCAACTAAAAGTAAAATTTTGCAAGATAGGTCATTTCATCCAACCCTTTCCATGCAATGGATTTGCACTCTTTTCTCTACCTCAACTGGGCGAAATCTTAATTTGACAACTTGTTATCAACTAAAATTTTATTTTGTTTTTCTCCAACCTACAAAATTCATTTTTAGCCTTATTTTGCAAAGGAAGGAACAAGTGACATAATTGGAAATATCTCAACTTGTACAAGGATTTTTCAGCATATGGCTGGTCATATTGTTCATTTAGAATAAGTTGTGCATCTCAAATATGTTTACTAAATACTGTATATCAAATGAGGTGTCAAAATCTTATGCATTGAATGTTAGTGATAGTCAATGGACCCGACTAATCTAACCACCTATAGTAGTGTGGTATACAAAATTTGGTTAGTGTAGCATTGTTTGTTCAGTTATAATTGATGATGAAAAGCCATCAACTGCATTAATGGTAGGAAAACAAAGGACAGAGTGATAAGAATTGAATTATATTTCGTTATAGTAGGCGTAGACGTAGGGATTAGGAGTTATTTGTTATTTTACTTTTCAGGGATTTAATTATCATTATGACTATTTATTTCTTTTAGAGCTCTTTTAGGATTTGTGGTCTCCCTATATATATATAGGAGATATGTTATTTGTTTTGGTAGACTTTGATTATTGATTATTGATTATTGATATTGAATCTTCTTCCTAAAATTCTCTCTCTATTTTCATCCTCCTCTTCTTCTTTTCTCATCACTTTCTTCTTCCCTTCTCATCCCTAATTCTTCTCTAATATGATCTACATCAATTTGGTATCAGAACCCAACTTCGATTCATACAAATCACCAAAATAAAAAATAAAAAAAACAATTCATCGCGCCCTGTTCATCGATATTGTTCATCTCACACTGTTCACAGCTACTGTTCATCGGTTGTCCAGGTAAAAAAAAAATCAAAGGTCTATGCCAAAAAAAAAAAAATTGTTCATCGGTACTGTTCACAGCTGCTGTTCATCGGCCGTCCAGGTAAGTATAATAACTTCGTCAATAAGTCGACTGGTCGATCCCCTTTTGAAATTGTTTATGACCATTCCCCTAGACAGCCAATTGATTTATTACCTTTACCTCTTGATTCCCGCCCCTCACACTCAGCCAAAGCTTTTGCTCAGCATATTCATGACTTACATGCCGACATAAGACAAAAAATTACATTAAATAATGAGAATTATAAATTGGCTGCAGATGTTCATCGTAGAAATAAAGAATTTATTGTGGGAGACTATATAATGGTTCGTGTGTGTCCTGAACGTTACCCTAAAAATTCTTTCAAAAAGTTACATGCTCGAACCGTTGGCCCTTTTCGTATTCTTCGTAAGATTGGGCCTAATGCATATCACATTGACTTACCTTCGAATATGAGTATTAATCATATTTTCAATGTGGAGGACTTGTTTCCTTATCATGGTACTTTTGAGCCTCCTATGTTGCCAGCAGGTATTCCTACAAGTGGACTTGCTTTGTCATCAGCATCAACTACAATTCTTATTCTTCCACCGTTTCCACCATAGTTGCATGACCAGATCGCAAATGTACTTGATGATCAGATTGTGGGCTCCTCGGATGGAGGATATCGTCGTTATCTTATTCGGTGGAGAGATCGTCCAGAGACTGATGATTCATGGATTATTGAGGAGTTTCGTCGGCTTGACCCTAATCTTCTAGAGCATTATCATTATCGTATCTCTCCGGAGGCGAGTTCTTTTCAGCCGAGGGGAAATGATAGGAATCGAATTATATTTCGTTATAGTAGGCGTAGGCGTAGGGATTAGGAGTTATTTGTCATTTTATTTTTCAAGTGTTTAGTTGTCATTATGACTATTTATTTCTTTTAGAACTCTTTTAGGATTTGTGGTCTCCCTATATATATATATAAGAGATATGTTATTTGTTTTGGTAGACTTTAATTATTGATTATTGATATTGAATCTTCTTCCTAAAATCTTCTCTCTATTCTCATCTCATTCTTCTTCTTTTCTCATCTCTTTCTTGTTCCCTTCTTATCCCTAATTCTTCCCTAATACAATCTACATCACAGAGAGATTCCACCAATCAACTAAATAGCTCTTTGGAAAGTCTGGGTCTTTGTCTCTTGAAACAATTCTTATTATAAGTAGGAATATACACAATCTATGCATCTAAATTCCTGCAACATTCAAATGATAGAAATACTTGATGGAATCAACTACCTTGTGGCATTGCATAGATAACTCCAGCAAAACAGAAACACATATGCTTTTACTGTCTTGGATTTATTCTTTTCCAGCTTGGAGTTCACATCTATTTTTCTCCTATTCTAAACGGATTGGCATTGCCTTATTCCCATTTTTTTTTGGCCGAGAACATTACTTTAGAGCTGTGCCATTTGAAAAGGGCGGAGGAACCTTAAGAAATCAATCATTTGGTGTAGTTTGCTACTTGGCTATACTTATAATATTGAATGCTTTTGCCATCTAATGGAGAGGGCTTTATAAGGAATGACTATTCTTAGTCCCTAAAACATCTAACCTTTGCTGGTGATTGTTGTCAAAACAGAGATGTGTGTATTCCTTCATTTGCCAATCCTAGTAGAAATATGGAAATAGTCGAATTACCTAGAACTACTTTCGAGACCTACGTTTATGCTCTGCCAAACACTTGAGAACATTTTTGCATTTGTATATTGCAGGACAACTTAAACTATTTTGCTATTGGGTTTCAGGGAGCAGCAGTTGCCTATGTGGCTGATCTTCTGAAAGTCCCTGCAATATTTATAAAAGCTGTGACTGATGTCGTGGACGGCGACAAGCCCACGGCGGATGAGTTTTTGCAAAATTTGGCAGCAGTGACTGCTGCACTGGCTGAAACAGTCCCCCAAGTAGTCGATTTTATCAATGGGAAGTGCCTATCCGAACTTTGATCCTTCGTATGCTGCTCTTCTTCATGTTTCAGCAGATAAATATGTGACCAGTGTGTCTTGAGGATTTCTACCAAAATGCTCTCCCCATTTTTGCCAGAAGCAGATCAATTTCTTCTTTCAGCGGAAATGTATTCTTGTGTTCTAAACAGCCATCTTCCACTGCTGCTGTTTTATGATTGTACGTCATATTTAAGAACCAAAAACTGATGAGTCTCCAAGGTAGGTGTCTCTATCAGTTCGATTTTGTGTAGTAATGCCTCGTTGCAAAAACTGGCAAATTGCTCAACATTCAATCACAGCATAGCAGCCCCCCCTCCCCCCTCTCTTTCCTTTCCACCTTCCAAGTTTACTTTTTCACAACGAAGGGTTCCTTATCTGTGATCATGCATTCCCTGGAACGGAACATTAGTCTCACATTGCCTCAGTTGCTTACATGGAACCAGCAATTTTTTGCTCTGTTGAATGTCAATGTAGTAAACTGTAATTTGCAGGTGCATAACAATGTGCACACACACGCCCATGTATTAAGAGACCATTGGCGAAGCTACTGTCGGTGGCTGAGTTTAAAGCACTATTGTGCATCCCAATTCATCATCCTGAACAACTTGGTCCATCACTTCTTCCATTACGAAACAAAAAGGGCTATCCTTCTATCATTGTCCTTTGACTGTGTTTTGGATGTATTGAGCTTCTCAGTGAGTGTTAATTCAGGAATGGAGAACCCCCAACACGCTTTTCGTGAATTTTTATCAATCTCGATCTCTTCTTGTATGTTGGTGGGTGATTAATTTACATATAATAGGTCCCGTTGGAATTCATGACGGTCCTCTACTATTGAGAACATGTTACCTGTGCAAATGGCCATCAATATTGATTATATTCACAACAGACCACACTCCAAATACCACCAAAGTAAACCCCCACCAAACCTCCACCAACACCTTCAAACAAAACTCATGAACAATTTGCTCTGCAACTAACCATTGGAACTCCAAAAAAAACTACACCACACTTCCTCCCTCTCTCCCTTATACAATGATAAAGACAAACTATGAGCTTATTCTATTGTGCCATAACTTTTGCAATAGAGCTATAAATACATACATAACCAGTCCTATGGCTGCCTCATTCGAAAGAAAACGAGTTTGTATTCATCGCTGTCTTCTGGCAAAGAGAGATATAGACATGGGAAGTGGAGAGATCATGCGAGGAGCAAAGAAGGTGAGCCATGGCAAAGCTACAATTCTGGCTCTTGGCAAGGCATTTCCTCACCAGCTTGTCATGCAAGATTTTCTAGTTGACGGGTATTTCAGAAACACCAACTGTGATGATCCAGACCTCAAGCAGAAGCTAACTCGACTCTGTAAGTTTACTCTTCAACTATCGTCCATTTTCCTGTTAATTATGGCCTTACTTCTTTTGATGAAGTTTTGATTATGATATTACAAAAGGATGAAAATATGCGAGCCATAAACAGAGACACCTTGAATTCAAGTCACATTAACTGCATAAATCCAAGTTTAACCGAATCATTGTTTTGGTCCTGCCTGAACTCTATTCTGAAAAGCAGATGCAGTCAAGTGACATTAGAAACAGAGTTTCTTGGAAGTCTTGACCGAAATCTCTAATTTGATTATTTTGCATCACCTCACAGGCAAGACTACAACAGTCAAAACAAGGTATGTGGTCATGTCAGAAGAGATCCTACAGAAGTACCCTGAGCTTGCTATTGAAGGCCACCCTACAGTAACACAACGTTTAGACATCTGCAACAAGGCTGTAACACAAATGGCAATTGAAGCTTCACAATCTTGCATCAAGCAGTGGGGAAGATCCACTTCAGACATAACCCACCTGGTCTATGTTTCCTCAAGCGAAGCTCGACTGCCCGGAGGCGATCTCTACCTAGCAAAAGGACTTGGACTAAGGCCAGAAACTCAGAGAGTCACCCTCTATTTCGCGGGCTGCTCGGGAGGCGTGGCTGGCCTTCGTGTTGCCAAGGACATTGCTGAGAACAATCCAGGGAGTAGAGTTTTGCTAGCTACTTCTGAAACTACCATTATTGGATTTAAACCACCAAGTGCAGATAGGCCATACGATTTAGTTGGAGTTGCACTCTTTGGCGATGGTGCCGGAGCCATGATCATTGGCTCGGATCCGGTTTCAGCCATTGAAAGGCCTCTCTTTGAGTTGCATACTGCTATCCAGCATTTCTTGCCAGACACAGAGAAGATCATCGATGGTCGACTCACAGAAGAGGGGATAAGCTTCAAGCTAGCAAGGGAGCTTCCTCAGATAATTGAGGATCACATTGAGGAGTTCTGCAGTAAGTTAATGGACATTGTTGGGTATTGTGAAGAGGACTACAACAAAATGTTTTGGGCAGTTCACCCCGGTGGACCAGCTATTTTGAACCGGCTGGAAAAGAAACTGGATTTGGTGCCGGAGAAACTTAGTGCTAGCCGACGAGCTCTGGCAGATTATGGAAATGCCAGCAGCAACACCATAGTGTATGTGTTGGAGTACATGCTGGAAGAGAAGAGGAAGATGAAAGAAGAAGGAAGAGAAGACTCTGAGTGGGGCTTGGTTTTGGCTTTTGGTCCTGGGGTCACATTTGAGGGTATTCTTGCCAGGAATCCAAGTGTCTGAGAAACTTGTTTCCTGTTTCAATTAGTAGGAACATACAGTTCAGTTTGGCTTGATCGTATATGATGTGATATGAACTGAAATTTCAATGGCAATGTTATGTTCAGTTTAACCTACAAAGGTGATTTCCTTGATCAATGCTATGGAGATGTACAGTCCTAGCATAGCACAATGTTTGAGGAGCGCTAGAGCCAACTCAGGTCATTGCATTTTTGTCAGCTAATTCCCATAAGTATCTAAATCAAAATGGTGTACTATTTCAACAAAATGCAGTCCATAAAATCTGGAATATGCCACCATGGTACACATTGTCTAAACGATCAGACATCTCAAAAAATTTGCAAATATAAAGTGGCATTGATCGTAACAATATTTTTTGTATGGCTCAAACTTTGCAGCCAGCTACATTTACTGCAACTAAAAAACTAGTGGGCATAAAAGTGCTAGGACCACCAAGGACATCGACTCACCCACCTTGACCCCTGCAAGTTGAGGTTAGCATCATTGACTCATTCATTTCCAGTTAAAAGCTCAAAAAATACACAATAAGTTGAACTCGATTAGTGGCGACACAATGAAGTTGATCTGATTTCTGGCAAAATCAAGTTTCAGGTTAGATCATCCAAGAAGCCTGCATTGCCAACTTAGCATACCATCCATTTAAATTCCATTCATGACTACAAGATCATGGGAAGAACCAACGACCAACATGGACTGTATGATGAGGGAAAAATAACAAAAAGAAGAGCAACTACCATATATAAGTTAAATTCAACCGCAGCATGTGCATACCATCCATCATCAGTTACACTACTCCAGAAGGAAGGCGTAACACAAGCTGTCCTCCGAAAACACTGCAAAACAGAAAGAACTAGTAATTTTTAAGAAATTAAATACAAAAAGAAAGAAAGACACAAATGTAACCATAGCACTGATAGATGATAAGATGTCATAAAAAGTTGCTTTAACCTTTTCACATAGTAGTAACAGAAGTCTGCTAATATAAAAGTTTGAACAATTTCTGAGATAAGAACCATAGAAGGCCACAATCCATAGCCCAAAGCTGTTAGCAGATGGCCACGGCTGTCCAAAACCTGTCAAATGCACAGAAAACAAATCTCAACATAAACCACAGCATACTCTCTCTTACTGAAGCAATTATACCATTTTCAGCCTCACTGTTTTGCAAACTGAACATATTTTCTCAACATAGTCATCAACCACCACCTCAGCTTTTTCAAACTCTGACCAGGTGACTCCTATGGACCATATGATGCCAAAAAACTATTCTAAAACTATAGGTAGAAGATCAAATAATTATTTACTGCCACATTTGATTGAACAGGATGCTGTTGGCCATACACACTCCAACAATTGATGAATGAAAATATGAATCAGATCTTGTTCTACACTTCAAACAATAAATATTCAAGTTTGCACATCTTACCTGGAGAACCCAATGAGCACAGCTCAAGAACCTTGCAACACCCAATGCGAACACATAATGAGCTGTGAATGGTTCAACAATCTGAGAGAAAAAACAAAAAAAAAAAAAAGCAAAGAAAAAAGAAGTCATAATATCATGCATTAACACTTCATCCAATTATTTTAATTAAAAGATAGGAAACTTGCTTCATATTGCTGTACCTTTGTGTTTTGCATCACTCGCAGTTGGGGTAGCACCGAAACAGCTTCCAGGTATACACAGAATGCCCATAAAATCCTGTTGATAATATGATGTGATGTGGATGGATGGATGAACAAAGCCAATAGAGCACAAGGTACCAACTGCAACAAAAGCAAAGGCCAACGTAAATTCCTCTTGCAATACGCACACACACACACACAAATAATTAGAATGACAATGATACCCAAAAACAAATTTTTAAAAAGAAAATCAAATAAGAAATACTTTTGAAACCAAACTATTCATATAAAAGATAACATGATCTAATATATAATTAACCATGCTTAATAATACAGATCAGGGAATGAATGAACATAAAAAGCATTTTTGATATGTGTACACCTATGGCACTTAATCAACTCATTAGCTGTTAAAAGCATATTACTTAAAAATTGGGGCATATCATTCCGATGGAATAGTTGGATCACTATTCCATGGGTGGGAGTGCCAAGGAGTTGTTTTAATGTGTTAAATGTTAGCAGATGCCATCAATTGTACATGGCGGTTGTTGAGGTGTATAGTTACTGCAGTGACTGTCAAATCTTGAGGATATACCACTAAGGTTTATAGTGTGTTCGATTGCTTCCCTGTGGTATATTTTCAATTTTCAGTCAAATCTTCCTCCCTTAGCACCAAAATTCGAATAAGATAATTAACAAAAAACTTAGGCTAACAAGAAAACAACAAAGGAGCCATACCCCATTCAAGGTCAATGCATAAAGAAAAAAATTGCAGAAAGAAAATGGCACGGACACGATGGAAGACTCACCACATAATATATGGCAAAATTGTCTTTGTCCTCCATGTAACTTGACTTTAGTTTAAAACGAATCATATAAATAACCCACAGGGTGGTACCAAAAGTAGTTAAATCAAGGAAGGTGTGTATGTCATATTCCATGACAAAACTACAGTACAGTCTAACAGCCAGAAATATAGCTGTTAGTTCCTGGGATTTGAGTGACAGCCCTGCAATGGGAAAAAAACCATATATTAATCTGATCGGCATATAGTTAACCTCGAAATATGAATCAAAGATGGAAAAAAATACACAATCAATTACATAATGTTCGAAGAGGAAACCTTCTACCAAATCCAAAAAAAATTCTTTACATTATCCGAAGGCAGAAGAAAACTTGTCAAACTTTCAATAGCCAGAATCCTAGCTTGGTGCAAAGGCTACAACCCGCAAAGTAATGAGGACAAGAAAACAAAGATCAAAAACCTAATGAAACAGTGATGAAATTCTATCTGGTCACCAGTCCTCGAATACGTTTGTTCACTTAAAATTTCCGGGAATGTCATAAAGTATTATAATCAGCATGACAGGTAATTTTTTTTGGAAAATTATCATAAAAGTTCTCTAATTGTTCCCCAAGCAACTTACATTATATATTTAATGTGGTGCCCAACTTCACAGGAAGTACCATAGTATACTCCAACAACACAGAAAAATCCTTAAATAGGCTTCAATTGCCATGATTGATGGCATAGAGACATACACCAACAGTTCATCTCCAGAGTATGGCAAACAAACAAGGTAGTTGGATCAAGTATCTATAATATAAAACAGGCAGACTTCAACAAGCTCATCCGACGGTCTCAAATAGACTCATCCAACAGCCATCAACATTCCTCTCAAAACCATTCACATTGCATCATATCTTTAGCACGGGTTACCCCTAGTACACTATAATTTCAACACAAAATTAACACTTTAGTACAAAAGTGAACTATATTGTGAATTATATAGCCACTCAAACATACTCTTTTCCAACTAAAGCATCGAAAGGCATACAAATAGCAAAAAGATTGAGGGCCAAAACAAACTTGTTGGGAATCAATTGAAAAGAACAACATAAAACTTAGCACAAAATAGTAATTACCTACAATAGAGCTGAGAAATCCTTGTTTTCAGGCAAATGAGATACGTACAATATATAAATGCACACTCTAAAAAGAGAAAAATCCTGATTACTAAGCATGTCATTCGACTCTCAAAAGTACATCCTGTAAGGGCAGTCCACTGTAAGGCCCCTCAAAACTGATCAATAGAGTTCTTACGCATACTAAAAGACCTTCACAGATAAATTGGGTTCTTTTGGTCCATTCCCATTGTAACTACAGAAGCATGTGAAATAATTACCAACCTCAGTCTAAGAAAACCCTAACATTGAGCAAGATGTGGACTTAATGTAATCACAATCTAACAAATCTGAATATTGGAAAGACAATGAAAAATCGAATCTTTTCCAACAAAACAAAATCTAAAAAAGCCAATCGAAACAAATTGAACATCTAATCTATTGTAGCTTCGTTTGGTGCCTGAAAAATCATCTATTAAATCAAAACAAGATCTTTGAGAACCTCCCAAATAAAGTTTAAATCTTTTTATTTTCCAACGATTCACCAGCAACAAAACACACCGAAGTAAAGATAAGATCAACACAAATATCTGTATATATGACTGCAAATTGTGTGAGTAATTTACCAGCACAAGTTTTTTCCTTCATTAACTTATAGATAAGGACAGTGATTCCAATGGAGTGAACAGCTTCGGCGGCGACGAAGAGATTGTCGTGATCGTTCACGATGACTCGTAGCAACACCAGAGCTAACATACCTGCTACAACGGCCAAAAAAGCCTTCACCTTCGGCGGTTGTCGTCGCACCCATGTCGTCACGACGTGGATCGACCTTCTCGGTGGCCTCATCGTCTCTCTGTTCGATGTTTTTTCTACTTTTCTTTCTCTGATGTGTTCTCCAGAAAGTTACGGAAATGAAAGGAAAATTACGATCGATTTGTTATATTCTGTGTGCCTGGGAAAGATGAACGGATGGGTAGGAAGAATGGATTTATTTATTTATTTGAGTGTTTTTTTCACTTTATACCTCCATACTCATATTTGTATAAATAGGAAGATTAATTAGGAATTAAAAAAAAATTACCACCCCGTCTGGGTTAAGTTGATTTAAGGGGCTGAGGAGGCCGGTATCTTTCAAAAAAATTTAATAGGATAAAAATATAATTTTTAAAATAATTAACATAAAAGTATATATGCTAAAAAAAAGTCTTAAAAATCCTTTTACCTCTACCATAAATAGTGTATACTTAATTAAATGTGAAACTTTTAAAATTAGAACGTGTGACTTTCAAAATTCTTTTTGATATTTATGTATCATTTAAATTTTAAAATTTCATATATATATATATATATATATATATATATATATATATATATATATATATATACACACACACATAAAACATTGACACGCTCAACAAAAAAATAGTAACATCAAACAGTAACACAAATATTTTTGTTGAGCGTGTCACTGTTTGATGTTACTCTTTTTTAGTTGAACGTGTCACTGTTTGATGTTACTATTTTTTTATTGAGTGTGTCATCGTTTGATGTCACTGTATTACGTGTGTGTGTGTGTGTATATGTGTGTGTGTATATATATATATATATGAAATTTCAAAATTCAAATGATACACAAATATAAAAAAGAATCTTGAAAATCTTACATTCTAATTTTGAAAGTTTCATATTCAAGTAGGTATGCACTATTTATGGTAGGGTAATTATGAAATATATTTTTAAAAAAATTTAAAAATATTTTAAAATGTGTACTTATTGACAAATATTTGATAAAAAATAGGACTTAAAGGAGAATAAGTTTGGAAGTGGTACTTAAAGTCAAATAAATTTTAGAAAATGTACTCACATCTCATTATCTCTTGATTTTTACTCTTCTCTCTTCCTATTGGGTTTGATGAAGCCCAGGTTTTAACTGAACTATTTATTATGGGCCACGATTTTAATTCCGAGGCTGAAAGTTGCATACAAAAATTACCAAATAGGTAAAAAAAATATAAACAGAAGTTAGACTCAATGAGCCGGATTGGCCTAGCCAACCCGTTGCTGGCCATTGCATGAAATTATCATTATTTTGAATCTAGATCATCTCTAATATATTTTAACTTCATTTTACTAAATGTTTGATAAGATAAAATTTGATCACCTACTCGTGTAGTTAGGGACCAGATATTACTCAAATTTACAATATTGTGATTTACTATTGAATGAAACTGAGTAAAAGTATATTATAGGAGATTTTAGTCCCGTTATTTTAATATTATGGAAAGAAACTCATGAAAGCTATTTTGGTATAATTGATATAAATCGGGGTCACTAAATGTGGATGCTCATTAGCATTTGATTATAGTCCAAAGAAACATTCAAAACAATATCCTAACCCAAGACACATTGGCCTTTGGGCCTAGGTGGTGATGGGTTGGGGTTATCGTACATCGGATAACTTTTGGGTGTGTGTGTGAGTTATATGGGCACTACGACACTTCTGCTTTTAAGTAGATGTGTTGTAGTTGTCCTCTAATCAAAACAAAGCTAATCCAAGAATGAAGTGAACAATGCTTTGCATTCAAGGTTTTCACAATAAGGCATGCTCACTTGAAACAATAAATAGATGCAAAGTCAAAAGACTCTACATATTACAATAACAATTTACACCCACTTTCTTGCTCATTTATTTTTCTAGCTTCAACACCCGATTGTTTTCCACACACTAAAATAAAAAACACCTCATTTCAATTTGAAAGATGAAATCCGTTTGTATATTCAATACCACAAGAAAGCATCTGTAAGTAGACTAAGGATGAATACAATTGTTTCCTAAGCATGAAAAGAATGGTGAGGGGAAGGAGGTTTGTGTCCAAACCTAGGTGGGTTGAAATACTTCCAAGGAACCCCAGAAATGGGAGGAAGTTGTGAGGATATGCTCTTCTATTAATTGGAGGAGCATTTGGGGCTAGAGCTAGAGGTTTGCAACCTTCTTTGAGGTCATAGAATTAATAATGGTTGCAAACATCAGCGCCTTCTGCTTGCGGCCATCTTAGGATAGTGACAATGGTTGACCACTTATCTTGTGTTATTTGGGGATTCACTTATAAAGGGTATGCCTTTCTTGAATTTATAATACGCAGTCCTTCTATCATTGAAAGAAATTGAACACAAATCCTATTGTTCGTGGTGTGCCAAATATTATAAAGTCATTTATTAAAATTTTTTATTTGAAACTTGTAATGTATAACAAAATAGTTACAGTAAAGAGTTACAGCAAGGTAACGAAACAATAATAGTAAACTGATACACTTAACTGTTTGTTTAAACAATTAAAATAATAACCCGGTTGTAGAACATGAACTATTATTAAACTTTATGTAGATCAAGGCTAGTGTTTAATACTATGTCCTTAAGACAGATTTCACCCCCATACACGGTGCTTATGGAATACCGAGCGTCTGCCTCCTAGGATACAATGATCTTTACACAAACAGAAGTAGCACTCTAATCTGCTCATCCAGCGAACCAAAGTCGTGTTGTGTACTCTCTAAATGTACTGTTTTAATGCCAAAAATGATATGTTCTAATGTCTGTCTTATTGTTGAAAACGGACTGAATGAATGTATTAAATTAATAAAAATGAGTCTAGGTATTTACAGACACATTGGTGACTTTTCGGACAGTCACGTTACTAAATGACACAATCTAGAATGACAAGGCACAACGGCCAGCAGACACTTTGAGTAATTGTTCTTCATGAACAGTCACAACTCAAAATTTCGGACTGGTGGGAAGCAAAAATTTGAACCAGTGCGATCCAACGGGTACCGAAAATTTATTTCGGGTTAAGAAATTCTCGCCCAATTAATTAAATAAATTTTCTCCAAAAAGATAGGGGTAGGTTTAAACCACACCCGTACCTGAGCCCGCCCCGTCATGGCAAGGTGGGTGGTGCGTGCGCGTGTGGTTGAACCGAAGGGATGTAGGTGCTTGCTCTACTCATAAAACTATGGTATCCTTTGGGGCTCAATCTCATAGAACAAACTTGGCCTATATATACTCATATTGAATTTCTTCATTAACCAATGTGGGATTGGTGTCACATCACACATTGCACTTCGGACAGTCACGTTACTAAATGACACAATCTAGAATGACAAGGCACAACGGCCAGCAGACACTTTGAGTAATTGTTCTTCATGAACAGTCACAACTCAAAATTTCGGACTGGTGGGATGCAAAAATTTGAACCAGTGCGATCCAACGGGTACCGAAAATTTATTTCGGGTTTAGAAATTCTCGCCCAATTAATTAAATAAATTTTCTCCAAAAAGATATGGGTAGGTCCAAACCACACCCGTACCCGAGCCCGCCCCGTCATGGCGAGGTGGGTGGTGCGCACGCGTGTGGTTGAACCGAAGGGATGTAGGTGCTCGCTCTGCTCATAAAACTATGGTATCCTTTGGGGCTCAATCTCATAGAACAAACTTGGCCTATATATGCCCATATTGAATTTCTTCATTAACCAATGTGGGATTGGTGTCACATCACACATTGCACTTCCTTTATTATCACATTTCAAGAGGGTCACTTTGAAGCCTATTTTCTCATTCATTTCTTACTCGATTTGAGCAAATGAATATACTACATTATTCTTCTCACGAAGTAGAATATGAACCCACAAAATTTTATTCAAAATAACAATCGGGTTCCACTTTAATTTAGACTCAAAGTCGACCAAAATTCAGTTTTTATACTTAGAAAAACTGTTTTGTTCCAACAGATCCCACTCCCACTATTTTGATTTTATGGAAAGAAACTCTAGTACCAGAAAGCTATTTGGTATAGTTGGAATAGGCTATTTTGGTTTGCTAATTGTCATTCCATCATATTCCAAAGAAACATTCAAAACACTATCATACAGTTAACTTGCAGAGAATGAAGTGGACAGGTCTTTACATCCCAATGTTTTCACAATAAGGCATGCTCACTTGAAACAATTACAAGATGCAAGTCCACTAGTCAAGAGTGTAAACTTTGATCAAATAAAGAAGAGCAAAAAGAGAAAGATAAAATATTATTAATACTTCTTGACCTAGAATACATAATGTAGGCCCTTATATAGTAGGGCAACAAAACAATGTAAAATGCCTAAACTAGTCATAATAGGCCCTTATATAGTAGGGCAACAAAACAATGTAAAATGCCTAAACTAGTCATAATATAAATACTCTAACAAGAGAACCAACATACTAGAATAACAATCCAAATCCACTTTCTTGCTCATTTTTTTTTTCTAGCTTCAACACCTGACTGTTTTCCACAGATCAAAAGAAAACAAGAAACACCACATTTCAATGTAAAAGATGAAATCCGTTTGTTTATTCACTACAACGAAAAAAAGCATCTTTAAGTAGACTTATGACGAATGCAGTTGTTTCTTAAGCATGAAAAGAAGGGTGAGGGGAGGGAGGTTTGCGTCCAACTTTGGGTTGGTTGAAATACTTTCGAGGAACTCCAGGAGTGGGAGGAAGTTTAGGAATAGGAGGAGCTCTAGGAATGGGAGGATATGTTTTTCTATAAATGGGAGGAGCATTTGGGGCTAGAGGCAGAGGCGGTGATAACTTTTTGACTGGCGGACTTGGTCCATAAGTTGGTGTTCCAGGTGAAAATGGCTTCTTGTGTACTGGAACATGTGGTGAAAGGGGGCTGTTATATATTGGTGTTGGTGAAGGAGGTTTCTGATTAGTAATTGGTGGTGATGGAACTGTCTTTTTATGTTGTGGTGCCAGTGGAGGTGGTGGCAGCTTATTAGTACGAGGTGGTGTTAAGTTCTTATATGTTGGGGTTGGTGGTGGAAGTGGCTCCTTGTATACTGGTGCTGGTTGTGGAGGTGATATCGCATAAACTGGGGCGGGTGGAGGAACCTCTGGTGGTGGTCGCGGATACTTAGGATATTCAATTGGTATTCCTGGTAAAGGTGGCAGCTTAGGCAATGGCGGGTACTTGAAAAAAGGCCACAAGAACAATGAAGTGCATGTGGCTGGAGAGAATTTCAGTTTTCCATCTAGGCCTAGTGTTAATTTTCCTTTGTCTATAGACTTGATGATTAACTTTGAGGCCCTTTGGTAATTGAGGACAGGACATGGTGCACCCGAGGCACTGTGAAGCTGTGCAAAGCATTCCTCTTTCAATTCTCCAGCTTGTATGATCGCTCCAGGAAGAGATACTTTGTACTTCCCATTCTTATCGACATCACCAGCCCCCCGTTTCTTGAGTCCTCCATTTGTAGACTTGCAACCAATGGTGACATGAAGCCCTACACAAAGTAATGTACAAGATCATAGTCAATTGCATAAATTGTTTGGTGTGACAATAAAAACTCGGCTTGGTTTGGATCTGATAAAATAATGTAGCCTTGCTTCCTAGCAGAATAAGCTGCAATAGTCCATTGTTGTCACTGAGTTGTTGTTCAATAACAAGAAGCAGAGCAATTCTAATGGGTCTCATACTCTCATTGAAAAGTTTGTTTCAATGGTGGAATTGAACCAAAGGGATATAAAATAGGGGACATAATTTTTAGCCTACTACTAATTACCATGTCAAAAGATCAGTTATTCACCTCTGTTAATAAGATAAAGAGCACCATGACCCTTACTGCCTAATTCAGCCTTCATGATTAACAGTAGCCTCTCTCTCTCACACACACACACAATCAAGCCTACAACTCTAATTTCCCATATTTAATGCGCTGCAGTTTTCTTATCACAAATCAAAATGCTGAGCGTGCAGTTTTCTTATCACAAATCATCAACAACAACAATTAAATTGTATCTAGCTCGATATTACCTGAAGAAGCTTGGCTAGTCTTAATGTTCTTTTGATCACAGTCACTACATTCTACAAATCCCATAACCTCAACTGTCTCATGGTCACCATAACAGAAACTTAAAGCAAATAGTAAGGACACCCACAAGGCCAAATGTACCCCTCGACGAATCAGAAGAACCAACATTACGTTGGCTTAGTAGTATTGAAGGAACGATCGAAAATTGGGTTCAAGTTCAGAATCTATGAGTATTTGATGCAAGGGATGAGTGATAGCTTGAGTCTGATAGACCATTTATAATGCCAGGAAGTTATTCAAAAGGATTGCCTAATGGTTGCAGATGAAGGTTCGGACCCCACGAGAGTTCATCTTTTGCAGGGAATTGAAATAGTAATAATGCTCACCGGCTTTGCTGATGGAGGGAAATTTCAACCAATTGAATGAGCATTGAACTAAGAGAGACAATTCTTGGTACTCTTACCTAACTCTCAGCAATTTTCTTTGCACAAGAAACATAATGCACATCCTTTTAACTGAGTCATCTACACTACAATCCAGCAACCTATAGTAGTCCTGGAGACACCCAAGTGGCTCGGAGTTTTCCCCAATGGTGGAGTCAACATTTGAGCCACCAACCATGACCACCAGGTGGTGTGTCCACCTCCTATTGCAATGCAATGATGTTCCGATATTTGTCGCCGACAAAATAAAGATAGTTCATAATCATGGTGACTTTATTCATTATTTACTTGATTAATTACCTTATTTGGTGTTTCTATGCTGAATATTCTCGAGTTATTGTGCCAATAAGGCTAATTAATGGCTAGAGCTAGGTCTTACGAATGGATGAAAAAGGAGCAACTGAAAGACAGACTGAATTTATGGGATTCTCAAAATACAGAAACCTAATATGATACATTATGGTTGCTAACTATGCAAATTTAAATTTTCAAAATTAAGAAAAAAACAATGTATAGGGTATGAACCAGTGCACAAAGGCGAGGACTATGCAGGGTATACTATGGCATACTGGTACATCGTAGGGGGTTCAGAATTTAGTTCAATAATGGAAAATGAGTTGCAGTTCTACCTGTTTCACTCTCAGAAGAGTTACAGCTAAGCTACTTGAAGAATATTAATTTCTTAGAAGCAACCATTCATGTAGAATATTATTAGCTATTAAGGATTATATCAACATAATATACACACCTTGCAAAGATCTTGTACTCTCTCATAGGATGACAAAAGACTGTTCAGACTTGATGAAGCCCAGCTTTCAGGGTTTGAATTTTGTGGAGTAGGAGAGCATTCTGTCTCCAGCCCAACTCCACATTTAGGTGACAAATCTGCTGTAAGTATGCATTAAGCCGCCTCTCTTCTTCTGGCTCAGATGGAACAGAATAAAGGTAGATGGAAAGCAGACAAATTTCTAGGATGTCGTTCATAACATGATATTTTTGGGCTACTTGGTGTGGGAGGCTCACTCTATTTTATGGCTTTCTCAATGGACTTTAATTGTTTTTTCACATCGTTCGGACTGGGTAAATAATCAGAACAATTCCATGGTATGATTTAACTCTGAATAAACTATGTTGGATTTTATTTTAGGAAGCTTTCTCACATAATCCCACCAGTTGTATCGTTCAGGTGTGAGATGAAGGATTGACAAACTAGTTATAAACCCTATACCAGATGCCTTCCCCATGTCTGCTGAATCCATATTGAATTTATATAACATTTTTGCCAACACCAAAGCTTCATTATCATGAATTTTTCTATCGATGTAGAGAGTATCAACCAGTTTCCACTGTAAGTACAACAACATTAATGCTGTCTGCTGTATTTTATGTGAGTATCCTGCAAGGAACACCCTGATAAAAATAAAAATAAAAACCATAAAGTCATACATAAAATTGACCTTGTTGGGCTGGGAACAAGTTCTTTTTGTACTGTCTGTTGATATGTAGTATGAAGTTATGCCCCCTGTGCTTCATGGTGAAAACTTTTGGTCTTTGGTTATAAAATCATCTCTTAACTGGAAGAAAAAGAGAAAAAAAAACAAGATAAATATGCTGATTGAATTCCAGTCTTC
>CAUOFW020003891.1:0-34558 GCA_963454935.2 Ilex paraguariensis
TAGTCCAGTCCATCTTGATTTCAACTTATTAGGAAAAAAGGCGAGTCTTGAATTGAACAGCAAAACTTTTGATCAGGTTTCAAAAGACTTTCGCACTATGTTCTTGTCATGAAAAATTTTCATCCTAGATTTTGTCAATTTTAGCATTTTCATATGCTTCATTTCTCAGTTCCTCCAATTCGTTATTCTGAAGTTTTCTTGCTAGTCCAGCTTTGTCCATGTCAAAGTTCAATGCCTTAATAGCCCAGTATACCCTATGTTCCAACTACACAAGTAGGTGACAAGGCTTTCCATAGACTAATCGGTAAGGAGACATGCCCAAAATATTTTAAAAGTAGTACGATACGCCTAGAGTGCATCAGTTAGTCTTGACGACCAATTTTTGTGGTCTGGATTTACTATTTTTTTTAAATTAATTTGATCTCCTGATTAGCTAATTCAGCCTGTCTACTAGTTTGTGGATGGTATGGAGTTGTAATTTTATGAAAAATTAAGTATTTTTTCATCAAATTCCAGAAAGGTCGATTACAAAAATGAGCACCTCCATCACTTATGATGGATTTTGGGATTCCAAATTGGAATAAAATATTTTCTTTTAAAAACTTGATCATCGTTTGATGATCATTATTCTGACATGGAATTGCCTCAACCCATTTGGATACATAGTCTACGGCTACCAAAATGTATAGATAGCCAAATGAGGGGGGAAATGGTCTCATAAAATCAATGCCCAACAGTCAAAAATTTTAATTATCAGAATGGGGTTTAGAGGCATCATGTTTCTTCTTGAAATATTTCCCAACCTTTGACATCTATCGCAAGTTAAACAAAAAGCATGGACATCTTTGAAAAGTGTGGGCCAGTAAAATCCACACTACAGGATTTTTGCAGTGATTTTTCTAGATGAAAAATGGCCACCACATGCTTCAGAATGACAAAATGCTATTACCTATTTGCTTTCCTGAGCGGGGATGCAACGTCTTATGATTTGATCCTTACAGTACTTAAATACGTACGGATCTTCCCAAAATAAATTGCGAACCTCTCTCAGAAATCTCTTTTTGTCCGTGAGGGAAAAAGACAGATAGAGTGTTCCAATAGCAAGAAAATTAGCAATATCAGCGTACCATAGGGTCTCATCGATTATGAACAGTTGTTCATCGGGGAATTTTTCATTGATTAGCATTTCATCCTCGTGAAATTCGTAAGTTAACCTGGATAGATGGTCCGCCACCACATTCTCAACACCTTTTTTGTCCTTAATGACCAAGTCAAACTCTTGAAGTAAGAGTATCCATTGCAAGAGCCTTGGTTTAGCATCTTTTTTTGTGAGCAGAAATTTCAGTGATGCATGGTCAATGAATACAATGATAGAAGAACCAACAAGATAAGAACGAAATTTTTCAAAAGCAAAGACTACGGCAAGTAATTCTTTTTCAGTTGTCGAATAGTTTATTCGAGTATTATTTAAAGTTTTACTTGCATAATAAATCACGTGTGGTTTCTTATCTTTTCGTTGACCCAACACAGCACCTACAACATAGTCACTTGCATCACACATTAGCTCAAAGGTTAAAGTCCAGTCAGGGGTTGCATTATTGGGGCAAAAATTAACATGCCTTTAAGCTAATCAAAAGTTTTTTGGCATGTTTCATTCCAGTCAAAGATTACGTCCTTACTTAAGAGATGACACATGGGTTTAGCTATGGTACTGAAATCTTTTATGAATCTCCTGTAAAATCCTGCATGTCCCAGAAATGATCAGACATCTTTTCACAGTCTTGGGAGCAGGCAAACTCCCAATCAAATCTATTTTGGCCTTGTCAACTTTCATGCCCTCAGACGACACAATGTGACCTAAGACAATGCCTTGTGTTACCATAAAATGACATTTTTTTCAATTAAGCACCAGATTGACTTCTTGGTATCTTATCAACACTTTTTCTAGGTTGGCTAGACACAAATCAAATGAGTCACCATACACAGAAAAGTTATCTATGAATACTTCCAAAAATTTCTCGACCATGTCACTGAATAGACTCAACATGCATCTTTGAAATGTTGTAGGAGCGTTACAAAGCTCAAAAGGCATCCTTTTGAATGTACAGGTGCCAAAGGGGCATGTGAATGTGGTTTTTCCTGATCATTGAGTGCTATCTCAATTTGATTATACCCGGAATAGCCATCTAGAAAATAGTAAAATTCATGACCTATAATTCTCTCTAGAACCTGGTCAAGAAAGGGAAGAGGAAGAAGGAAGTGGTCTTTTCTAGTCACCAAATTGAGTTTTCGGTAGTCAATACACATCTACCATCCTGTGACGACTCTAGTTGGTACCAGTTCACTTGCATCATTTTTGACCACTGTGACTCCAGAATTTTTAGTCACAACTTGGGTTAGACTAGCCCATTTGCTATTGGCGATGGAGAAGATTATCCCGGCATCTAAGAGCTTTAACATCTCTGCCTTTACGACTTCCTTCATGTGAGGGTTCAGTCGTCGCTGCATTTGACGAGAGGGTTTTGAGTCCTCTTCAAGGTATATGACATGATTGCAGATTAACGGGCTTATACCTTTCAAGTCAGCGATGGTCCACCCAATGGTGCTTTTGTGGCTTTTAAGAACTTCAATCAGTTTAGACTCTTGCAAGTTTGTGAGCTTAGACAAAATTACCACTGGGAATGACTCGTCCTCTCCTAAGAATGCATATTTGAGGTCAGATGGGAGAGGTTTCAATTCAGGCTTAGGTGGCTTGTCACTTGATGAGAGTGGCTTTGTGCCACTTAGTGAAAGTTCCTCGAATTTGGGGGCCAATGTATTAACAGCATGAGTTGGACAATTCTTTGGATCATCATCTATTGTTTCAGATGTGATGGACTCTGACAAATAAATTTTATTGGAATTTTCACAGAATGTTTTATTTAGATGGGACCAAAGACTCAATGAAATTTATTTCTCTTTCTTCTCCATCCTCTCCTGGGTGTTTGGCAACATTAAAAATGTTCAGCTCAAGTGTCATATTTCCAAAGGTTAATTTCATGACCCTATTCCTACAATTGATTAGTGCATTTGAAGTTGCTAGGAAGGGTCGACCAAGAATAACGAGAATTGGATTTTCTGAATGTTTTGCTGGCTAAGTATCTAGGACGATGAAGTCAACAGGGAATACAAAGTTTTCCACTTGGACAAGTACATCTTCAACAATACCCCTAGGAATTTAGATAGATTTGTCTGCCAACTGAAGTGTGACACTTGTGGGTTTCAGTTCTCCCAGACCCAATTGTTGATAAACAGAGAATGGGAGAAAATTGACACTTACTCCAAGGTCTAGCAGTGTTTGTTCGATTCTAAAATTTCCAATGACACACGACACATTCAGACACCCTGGATCTTTGTATTTTGGAGAGGTTTTGTGTTGAAGCAAAGCACTGACATGTTCTGTTAGGAACGCATTTTTTTTAACTTTCTGGCTTCTCTTGACTGTGCACAAGTCTTTCAGAAATTTGGCATAAGATGGAACCTGTTTGATTGCATCCAGAAGTGGGATGTTGATTTTTACTTGCTTGAAGAGCTTGTAAATTTTTGGCTGATTATTCAACTTTTGTGCAGTTTAGAGTCTATGAGAAAAAAGAGTAGGAATAGAACACGAGAGTTCTTCTTCCCTTGATGGCTCTGGTTCTTGTTTAATCATGGGCTCGGACTCCTCTTCTTTCACAAGTTCAGGCTCAGTTGGTTCAGGCTCGATCGGTGAGTTTACTGGGATGGATTTTGGCTTTGGAATTAGCATGTCATTGATGGTCTTGAATCACCTTGCCACTTCTTAGTGTAGTGACAACTTGGGCTTGACCTTGTGGGTTTTCCATGGTTGAAGGATTTTTCACCTGAAATTGGCCTTGTGGTGGTTTTGGTTGAGCAGAAAACTTGCCCTTCTCATGTGTGGTCATGGATTGGGTGAGCTTTTGTATGTGGCTTTTAAGATCCTCAAAAGATTGAAATGTGTTCTCTAAGTTCCTCTTTTGTGGGGTTGGTATGGTTGGTATGTGGGAGGTCCTTGAGGTGGTGGGTGTGAACCTTATTGTTGGTTCATGGGAGTTGGTTGTGTGTTTCTCCAACTGAAGTTTGGGCAGTTCCGCCACCCTGAATTGTATGTTTTAGAGTATGGGTTGGAGTAAGGCTTGTTGAAATTAGAGACAACATTTTTTGCTCCAACAAAACCTCTTTGAATGCTGAAATTGTAGGACACTCCCCAGTAGGGTGTCCCGTCAACGCACAAATCCCACACACTTGTTCTGTGGAAGAACTGACATCAACTTGATGAACCTTTTTCATCTCTAAAGCTTCAAGCTTTCGAGACAGGGTGGACATTTTTGCTCTAAGGTCATCATCCTCTTTCAAGACATACTTACCCCCTTGGCAAGTAGATGGTTTGGTTTCAACAATAGTAGGGGAGGCTGAGTCCCACATCTGAGAACTGTCATATAAGGTATCAAAAAAATTGAATGCCTCCTCCGGACTCTTGCTCATAAACTCTCCTAGAGCCATCATTTCAACAAACTGACGTAGTTTAGTGGGAAATGAGTCATAGAAAAATCCTACCAAGGTTCAAATCTCAAAAGCATGGTGTGGGAAAGACTGGAGTAGATCCTTGAATCTCTCCTAACTTTGGTAAAAGGTTTTCCCTTCTTTGACTGAAAAATTCATAATTTACCTTTTCAATGCATTAGTGCGGTGTAGAGGAAATTTTTTTATGAAAATTCATTTTGTAATGCCCGTCAGTCAGGTATTGAAAGAGCTTTTAAAGAATTTAGTCATTTTTTAGCTTTATCCCTTAAGAAAAAAGAGAAAATTTTCATCTTGGCCAGTTCATAATTGTTTTGAAAGTTCCACATACTTCCTCAAAATCTTTTATATGCATATTTGAGTTTTCTGTTTCGGGTCCATGAAACTAATGGAGTAGTTGAACTGTCCCTGTCTTTACAGTAAAGAGGGTGCATCTTCAGGAAAAATAAAACAAGAAGGGACATTATTCCATGTGGGATTTAAGTAATCCCTCAGAGTTTGAATGTTAGGTACTTCCCTCTCTCTTACAGGAATTTTCCCTTGTCTCTCACCATTTGTCATTTTACTTTCACAAGAGTCTGCTACTGATCTAGGTGAAAGTGGTTTAGATTGATTTACAGATCCAGAAGATTCAGGTGGCAAATTTTGATAGTGAGGAGCGTTTTTAGACATAAAAGTAATTAAAACAACTTTATATACAGTAAAACAAATTTATACAAAAAAATGAGGTTTTTTTACCTTTTACCATAAAAAACTTTTTATGGCTCCCTAGCAACGGCGCCAAAAACTGGACTTGATCCGAAATGTGTATACCCAAGTGCAGGCAGTCAAGTTGTAATAATAATCCGGTTAAGTCCGGAGTCGAATCCACAAGGAATTATGATTGGTGTTTTGAAGTAAGCAATAATAGAGACCAAGTAACTTGGAAATTTTGAGAGTTTGGAGTGGTGGGGTTTTCTTGAATAGAATAGAAGATTCTTTTCAAGAGTTTTCTAGACAAAATATAAGATTTTAAAAATATAATAGCCACCCTTTAGCTCGAGGATCAGGACATGTAATAGAGTATCTGTTTTATTATGTTTGTGTTTTATAACTCAATTAACTCCCGTGTCAACAGCAAGTTAATCGGAAGATAAAGATGGACTGTAAGAATTAATCACATGATTTCGATGTCTTTCTAGAAGTTTACAAGAATTGTCTATGCCGAAACTTAACCCGTGTGCAAATAAGTAAGTGTTTCTACAAGGCATCTAACCATGGCATTAATGATCCATTCTTTGAATAAAGTGCAATAATGGTGGGGATTGAAATGTTGTCATGAAGAGCTAGCCAGGGTACTTGCATTGAACCAACGGGTCTTTCTATGTAGGAGTCATCCGTATCATAGATGGAGCCCTTGGTTATACAAAGTACCTCAACTTTGCTAGATACATTCAATCATCCAATGAATAGATGAAGTATAAAGCATTAAAGCATGAAGAAGTTGCACAAACATAACTTTCGGATAATCTTTACATATTCATCACCTCTTACTAAAGAGTGAATGAGGAACTACTCACTTTTCATGACCTTGGCAAAGCTAGAAAAGTGACTGCTACTCATCCCTCTAAGTAGAGGAGCTACTAAAGTAAAGCAAACTTAAACAAAGAGTTTATCTTCAATGAATAATAAGTGAATCACTTTCCACCCTTCACGGCTTTGGTAAAGCTCTAAAAAAGTGGAAGAGTTTCACTCTTCTAAGAAAGAAAGATGCTCAAGCAATGGAAGTGAAATACATGAACAATAAAAGTAGAAGAAAGCTAGTTGCTTTTGGAGGATTTCCACAAAAACCAAAAGAGGAACTACCTTTCTTGATACTTTGTAAATAAAAGCAAGTACAACTACAAGGGGAGTCTAAGCCTCCATCATGGTTGTCACAACATGAATGTAAAGACTTAACATAAGTAAATAAAAGACTTCAACTACAAGGGGAGTCTAAGCCTCCATCTTGGTTGATATAAATGCAAAATGAAAACATAAACATGAAATGTTCAAGAACTAGATTACTAAAACACTCTTACTTTACAAGAACAAAGATTGTTCTCCCTTTTCTCTACAAGAGGAAGAATGCCCTTTAGCTCCCAACATGGGAGTATTTATAGGCAAGGAAGGGGAGGAGGGGTAGAAGATAAGAGAGGATGAGTGAATAGTATTTGTCGCCCATGGGAATCAACTACTCTGCAGACAGTCTGTAGGGGGACATTCGAACATGATCTGGCGTTCGAACGTTAAGTCTGTCTTTTCTTTAAGGACGTTTGAACGTTAGATGTCATTCGAACGTTGTCAGTGTCTTTGCTTTAAGGACGTTCGAATGTCAGATGGGGTCTAATTTATCCCACTCAAGTGGCCTGTGGTCTCTGACTTGGTCACTTCCATACGTCTTGAGCAACTGACTTTTACACTCAGTAACTTGGTCCTCAGTCACTTAAGACAACGTTCGAACGTGGAGTGGCGTTTGAACGTTGTACTCAAGTACTCCTGGTTCTTCTTTCTTTATTGCAACACGCCAAGTTCCAGTGGTGTAGTCTTCTCAGGATTCTAGAGGACGTTCGAACGTGAGTTGGCGTTCAAACGTGGTACTCAAGTACCTTAGCATTTTCCCTTTGTTAACTGCAACACGCAATGTCTCAGCAGTTGGTCTTGGCAGGATTTCAGAGGACGTTCGAACGTTCTTGCTTTGTTCCATCCTTCTGCAATTTTGTTCCCTATTGTGCTGGTGTTACATTCAAATGTGATTTTTGTTGTTCTTAAGCCTTTGTTCTCTTTAGGACATGAAATGTCATTACTTAAACTCTATCAAAGTACAATTAGTGCAAAAAGGCATAGTAAAAATTGTTACCTTTACGCACGAATCATTCTGCATCACTGTAAGTGCATTATTTCAATTTTCAGTTATTAACATTATGTTTTAATTAAAAAGTTAGCTTATGACAATATACTTAGTACGTTTAAATTTTATTATTAGTGCTTAATTCTAATAATATATGTATTTTGGCTAATAGTTTGTGGCGCCGGTGGTAGTGGTGGCAATGGCGGGGTGGTAGGTTGATGGTGTTCACGGTGGTAGTGGACTTAAATCACTGATAGAGCCTATGAAAATGAGGTGATTTAATTAGTAATGTAATAAATATATAATTGAATGAATTTAGTTATTAATGAGGTGTGTATAGAATGAGATGAGCTTAATAATTTGATATTAGGGGATTTAATGGCATGAAGATGAAGATTTGTAGGATGGAGATAGAAAAAAAACCAAATTTCATTACAAACGAAATAATCAACACAAACCCACACAAGGAGTTTAGTGGTGGCGTCGACTCTGGTATAAATCGTAAGCTTGGACCTCCCAAAAAAAAAAAATACCTCCACAATAAGTTAAAAGTTGCTACATAATTAAAATCCAAAAGAATATATTAGACACGTGGAACTGAAATAAGAAAACTATGTTGCTAAGGTAACTGTTGCAGTGTGTTTTTATAAGCTCCAGATGGGATCATTAATATAAGTGAATATGTGCACATTAAATAATAATCCACCCTTAAGCTATTAATACTAGTTCAGTAATGCTACACTGACCAAGTTTTGAGACGAAATTAGAGTCCAAATGACATAACAGCTGACTTGGGTTTTTTTTATTTGGTGTCATGTTATTTGGGCTATAATAAAGACTCCAAATAATATGTTGTCATGTCATTTGAACTTCAAATTTGGTCCCAAAATTTGATCAGTGTAGCATTACTCATAGTTGTTAGTCACTTTATTTTTGTTTTTTGTTTTTTTTTAAAACTATTAAGTAGTTCATTCATGTGGAGATGAGAATAAAAACCATAAACAACAGTTTATTAAAACCTGTACTGAAATAAAAAAGAAAACCAAATTCACTATCAGCACAAAACCTCTACCACATAGTTTCGTGGTCTGAAATCAACTAAAGTCTTTGTGATTTTTGGGAGAAATTAGAAAGGTGTGAAGTATATATGACATGAAAGGTTATTAATTTAAAATTGGTGACTTTAGATTAAAGAGATCAATCCAAATGGTTACATCTGTACATTGTTGCAATATTCTTTCTTGTTCGATTTAAGTATAAACACATAATTGTATTCGCTAGAATCTTAGAAATTGAAGTGTTGTATCTTCAAGAACGAAATCCGTTCTATCTTAGGAGACAATTGCTTATCAACTTCAAGTATCGAGAGAGAACAAATCTTTCTTAACGAAACTGTGATTACACATGGTTCAGATTATTATTATTATTTTTATTATTTCTAGATTTTTTGTTTTTTGTATTTTTATTATTCGTATCTGTTTTAACATTTTATTTTATTAAATTAGTTCACATATAACAATACATTTACTGATTTAGATTTTTAATACAATAATTAGTGATTAATTCTAATTATATGCATACCTTGTATAACAATTAGGCAATTAGAATACAAAATAATACATGAGACAAATGGATAGGAGTGTCCATAGGCCGGGTTACCCATGGGTCCAGTTACCCGGCCCGAAAAAAATAAGTCCGATAAGTCCGATAGTTGGTCTGCCCAAGCCCGAGCCCAATATCCCTTAAAAGAGGGCTTGGGTTTGCCCCCAAACCCATTACCCGGCCCAAAAGCCCGCCCGCCCACAAGCCCAGCCCAGCCTACCCTACATTTCCCTTGAAAAAAAGTTATACTTTTAGACCATTAAATTTGAAATTTTGAAATAAGTCTCTCAATATCGAAATTTAAAGTTTTAAAAATTTAGATATTATAAATAATGTATTATTTTCTTTTCTATGTATTAAACATATAAGTTTTAAATGGTAGAGTAATACAAATGATAAATAAGTTAGTACGTATTAACCTAGTTGAGATTTATTCATTTTATTAGATATAGTTCATTATTTTTTTTTTATCCATTTTGACTTTACTTTTGATTCAAAAATATAATATACACAAATATTAAGTTACAAAAATATTCATTATTTTTAAATAAATATGTATATAAAAAAGTCCGCAAACAAGCTCGCCCAACAAGCCTGCCCAATAGGCTCACAGGTTGGGCTGCCTACCCCTACCCGAAGCCAAACCCCGCCCGCTCAATAACTCACTTAGGTAAGGGCTTGGGCCTACACTACCCAAGCCTAGCCCGAAAAAAATTTCATGGGCCCGGCCCAGCCCATGAACACCCCTATAAATGGAACTAAAACTACAGATAACTATGCTGCTTGGGTAACTTTTGTAGTGTATTTTTATAAGCTCCAAGTGGGATAATTAATATGAGTGAATCAACATGTAATAATCAATCCTTGAGTTATTAGTCTCTTTGTTTTTTCATGTTCTTTTCCTTCTATTTTGTGAAAAGAAGTAAGAAATTCATTTATGTTGATATAACAGCATCATCCGAAAACAATATATTGAAACCCCTAATGAAATACAAAAGACAACCAAATCCACTACAAATGAAACCATAAGCATAAACTCTCATGGGTAGCACTGTAGTGTGGAGTCGACTCTACGACAAAACCATAAACTCAGATTTTTTGAATTCAACACTTATTAGTGTCTTTTTGGGTTAACTACTTTTTTTTTTGGTTAACTGTTAACTGGTAAGTTTATAGGTGATTGTAAGAATCTAGAGTTTATTTTATTAGGAAGGATTCAATGTGGTCCTGCCTTAACCTGCTAATCGGAGTGTTGTGGTGAATTTCTTGTATTGGATGGGCATCCTATTGTGACTAAGTTATGTCGCACAAATCAATCTACTAATTAGATATAAAAGACTAAACCGTTAATTAAAAAATCATACTTGATAAGTATATCCACTTGAAATATCTATATAATAAAATACCGACCAACTTAAATTTTATCCTACATATTTTTTCTCTCAAAAACATCACATCACTCATTTTTATCACATGTTCAATCATTTAATATTTGATTAATTTGTAGTTTAACATAATTTTTATTTTCGACTTTATCCATGCACAATAGTATACACATGTTAAAATTTTTTGTCAAATTATGTATTTTGAGAAAATTGTTAACATTTTTAAGAAAATAATGAGTAAAAATAAATTTTAAATGATGTAATCAAAGAAATGAAGGAAAAAATTGTTATTTAATATAATGAGATCAATTTTTTTGGCATTCAAATTTTATATTTCATCGTGCCTTCAGGCACGAGTTATGACTAATAGTTAAATGTATTATCCCAACTTAGCTCTCTTAAAAGAAAGTTTTTAAAAGATCCTTATTATAAATGAGGACATATGGTGTGTTTGGATAATGAGATAAAGTGGGTTAACACTAATAAAGAACAGTTAACATAGCAATGGAGCCCACAAATTTTTTATTTGAGAAAACAAAAGTGAAACAAGATATGAATCTCATGTCTAATCTTAACCCGATTGCTACAGTGAAAATTAACCAACCTAAATGAGTTAAAAATAACCCACCTCCCCCTGGGTTTAAATCCCAACAGCTAGAACAAGACTAAGTAATTACTTGTTTACCCTTCTTCTCTGTCCTCACTCTCGTTTCCAAGCTATGTTGAGAGACTGTGAAAGCAACAAAGAAGAAGCTAAAGACATCTCGCCTGCTGATCTTTGGTAACCTCTCTGTCTCTCTCTCTCTATCTTTCTCCTTCTTTGGACCTAGATGGAAGCAGATCTAACCCACTGTGGAGATCCAGATCTACTTCAATCTAAGGCTGGCCCTAGCCCTAAGCCACTTAGTCAGTCGTCCAAGGCCCCCAATTTTTGCAAAATGTGAGGCTCCCTATTAAGAGTTTTAGTTATGAGTATATATACTTTGGATAGGTTGGTTTGAGAGGGGCCAAATTTTATTGATAGGTCCATTAACACTTCAACAACTTACTAGAAAATTGCTCCACTTGCCAGCTGCAGTAGACTGTTAGACTAAGGAAGGATAATATCTCTCTCTCTCTCTCGTCTCTCGTCTGTGAAGGAATTAAGTAAATCACAGATTTAACGCCAGATTTTTTTTTTAAAAAAAATATCAGTGATAGTTGCTTCAGCGAAAAGAAGTTTTTCAAAATTTAAATTAATAAAATCTTATCTTCGATCAACTATGTCACAAGAAAGATTAAATGGATTAGCTATATTATCTATTGAAAAAAATATATTAACAAAACTTGAATACACAAATTTAATCAATATTTTTGCATCTCAAAAAGTTAGAAAAATATCTTTTAAATGAATATATTTTAATAATTATTGCCTATTAAGAAAGTCCACTTTCATATTCTCACCTAGGGCCTTTTGTTGGGCCGCCCTGACTCTAAATTTTTAACTCCTACTATTATAACCCAAAGATTAATATTAAAATCACACTTTTCTCCCCAATATTTAGGATATGCAATGTAATTCATGTTCGAGACTCACAACCTATACTCACTCATCTGTTCTTTCCAAATGACTCTTTGTTCATTCTAAAGGTAGCAGAGAATGAAGGAAATAAATTTAAATCTACTCTTGAAACATACTATGAAGCCTCTGGTCAAGAAATCAACTTCTCAAAATTTGGTGTTACCTTCTCCAAAAATGCTAGCGAGGAACTGGTTGATGGGACTAATCCTCAAATTTAATCTTAATATTATTTTTGATTAAATGTGTTGGATTTTTTGATTGTTTAGTTTGATATTTTTTCTAGTTATTTGGTTTATTTTGCAGGTAAATTGGTTGATTTAAAATAATAATAGATAAAGCAAGTAAAGCAATCATTAAAGGAAAAATCACAATTGATAAGGATTGAATAGTGAAGATTAAGAAATGAAGATTTTAAGATAAGATAGAAATTTAATCCTTATAAGATTCTAAGTTAAAAGAAAACTCATTTAAAGTTGGATTAGGAAACTATTCTAAAAGATAAGGATTTGATATATATTCAGTATTTTGGTCATAACTTTTGACTCTGATATCTGATTGACTTGATTTTTGCTGGATTGGAAACAAGATTTCAAACGCTAAAAAAGTGTATTTCACGAAAAATTCGTGAATCAATCTCTAACTATGCGAAAATCAAGCTCGAAATTTGAGCAGATTTTTTACCCATGCTCTCAAGATTTTATGCATGAGATTTGACTTCAAAATACTTCCTTTTAGAAAAAAATTCTTCCCAAGCTAATTTTATATATTCTACCTATACTTATAATTTATTTTAGTATAAATAAAGGTTTTCAACTATTGAGAGAGGATGATTATTATTTTTCTCCCATCTTTTATTTTCTATTTTTTGTTCTAGTTCTATGGCTTGCTAAAAGCCCAACTAAAGCTAGAGGAGATATTTTCAATGAAACCCGATATTATTTTTGATTCAATGTTCTTTTTAATGCTTGGTTTATTCTTTTAATTTAATTCTTATTTTCTAGTAAAATTACTCTGTATAATTTTTTGATTCGTTGTGCTATGTACATCAAATGCTTGAAATTTCTGCAAGTCAAATAACTGGTTATTGCTTGCTTCAATTAATCAAATTAGAATTTCTCATAAGATAGTTGATTTATTATTTGTAATAAAATAAGGATTACCTGTTGAAAAACTTAATTTATCGTAGATTTCGGACACAATGAATGTTTGTGATATACAAGTAAATTCTTATATTTATTCAGATAATTCATTAATTATAAATTTTTATATTTTTATATTATCACTGCTAAATATTCCAATTGAGATCATTCATCATCTGATTCTCAATTGAGTTCGAAAGCTGAATCATTAATAATTGTCGAGTGGATTTAAATGGGTGTCCACGATACTTTTATATTTTAGTATTTTTAATTATTATTTTTAAAACAAAATTTATTGTTTTCTAATTTCAAAATCTCTACAACAATTTTTTCAAAGTACTTGTCTTTTATTTTTCCTTACGTTCTAAGATTTTTCAATTCCTTTAGCTCGATCTTGGACTCTTGAGTATTTTATTACTTCGCACAACCTGCCAAATTGTAGCAGAGATCACTAGAAAAGCTAGGATAGACTAACTCTACCAAAGGCATTGGGAGGTATAGGACTTAAGGATTTCAAATGTTTGGATAAGCCTTACAAGCTAAACAAGGGTGGAGGTTGATAGAATACCCTCAAGTGTACTGGAAGCAATTCATGAAATCCATTTACTTCCCTGTATCCGACTTCTTGGAAGCAAAAACAGGGCCTCGACCATCCTTAGTTTGGAGTAGCTAGCTCGCAAGAAGGGATCTACTAGACAAAGGAATGAGATGGCAAGTGAGTAAATGGAATAAAATCAAATTCTTGGAGGGTAAATGGATTCCAGCCATTCATTCCTTTATTATTTTATACCCTTGACCATAGGATAATGGCATCACAATGGTTCCCAAAGTGATAGATCAAAGATACGAAGAATGGAAGCACGACAGCCTCAGAGATATTTTGAATGAGCAAGAAAGACAAATAGTGCTAGCAATACCACTATCAAAGGTGATAGGAAAACATACCTAGGTATGGCACTTTGACAAAAAAGGGTAAATGCTCAGTAAAGTCTGTACTGGGTGGCCCGGATAGGAAGAGAGATCACAAGAGAAAGATAAGAGGAGTCATCTCGCTCCTTGCAACCAGCTATGTGGGACTATATTTGGAATCACAAAACTATCTTAAGGATTCGCCACTTCTAGTGAAAGGTGATCACAAATTCTATGGCAACACAAGAAAATTTGTTTAAGAGGAAATGTGCAGCAGATCCAACTTGTCAAATCTGCAAGAATCAATTGGAAACTGTTGAACACCTCCTTTTTTTATTGTAGTTAGACACACAGAGTGTGGTTTAGATTGGAATTGGTATAAAGAGCAGGGGAAGAACCAGTTCTATCAATTCAACAATGGATATCTAAGTTAATAGAGAATCTGGGTAGCCACCAAAAGATTATAGAAGTACTCAGTAGAGTGGTTATGACAGAATGGATGATTTGGAAAGCAAGGAATGAAGCAATCTTTAATGGCCACGAACCCAACCCAGTTACGACTGTATTCAAAATCCAGTAATTGTGGGGAGAAGCAGAGTACGTTAACAGATCAAAAAAAAACCTTTCACCCTCGTAATATAGTAACAACCAGAGGCCAATGTGGCTTCCCCACAAATCCATTGCAGCAGAAGATTAATTGTGATGGTGCTTTCATACGTAGCACTAAATAAACTGCTTTAGGGATAGTAATTAGAGACAATCGAGGGCGCCTATTAGAGGGAACACCAAAATCCATTAAAGCCACTTCAAGCCGAGTACTTGAAGCCGAGGTAGTTAAGAAAGGCTTGTCTTATGGCCCAATCCTTACATTGAGAAATGCAATAATGGAGAGTGACAATCAGGAGGTAATCCTGTTAAGCTCTAATGGGGGGGAGTCGCCATGGGAGCTAGAAGCTATAGTGGAAAATATCAGGGAAATTCTAATTCCTGATTGTAATGAATCTTTTTAGATGAAATGAAATTGAACTGCGCAAAAAAAAAAAAAGTCCCTGTAATCAAATAAATGCTTAAGTCACAATATAATATGTCCATATAAATTCACAAAATAATAATTACTTCAAAAAGTTTACACTCATAGATTGCAACGGGGCTTCGTGATTATCAAAACAATATGGTGATTCATTTTGATGGGAAAAAGGTGATCGGAATAAGAATGAACCATTGATTCTAATTCAATCCATACTGGTGATAGTAGTGGTCTACCATTTTATCTTATCCCATCTACGATATGTAGATCAAGGCTTAGACAAATTGTAGATCAATTGTCTAAATGTCAATTCTATAGTTGAAAACAAAAAAATGAAAGAACTCTTCCATCCCATTCCCTCCAAACAATGTTGGGAAAAGAAAAATATTAGGAATCTTGAAGTTGATGCCACAATTGTTATCAGTTTTCTCCATCACCGGGATACGAAACTTTCTCCTTCAGGAATAATTGTGTATGATAGTTTAGAGCTATTCAAAAGATTTAGGAAATTTGATTTTGTTGTTGTACCAAAATAGGAAAATTAGTAGTGTAGGATCCCGTACTATAAATAAATATGCATAATATTATCTAAAGAGTTCCTCTAAAATAACTAAAATAATGATAAGAACTTCAAATCGTTATTGAAAGAATAGCCGTGAAGTTTTGAATTTGGAACATATTAACTTTTAGGTCAAATTTATTTAGGATGTGTATAAGTTTGAAAAAGTAGTTAGGTAAGTTTTTAAAAATTTTTAGTTCAAAATAACGTTACCATTGAATCTGGGAGGTCGACAAACTTTAGTATATGATCACATTTTATAGCGGTTTGGATGAGTAAAATGATAATTTTGGTGTTCGAATACTTTATTCTGTAGAAGATCAAGAATAGTTATTGATTGAGATATTGGTGATTCAATGTGAATTTCAAGTGTTTCAAATCACGTAAGATAGTTGTAGAGGTTTGAAGTTGAATAAAAAAGTTTAGAGGTATTCCGGGGCTTAAGCATATGTTGGAGAGAATTTGGGAAGGAAAGACTTTGACATCACTTTCGTATTTTGTCTATATATTTTTACCTCAATTACCTATTTAATTGATTCTTATGGCATTGGAAATAAGATTTCAATCCCTACAAAAGTGTATTTTACGAAAAATTTTCATAAATTGACCTCTAGATCAAATTCTAGTTGGAAGTTTAGACGTAAAAATAAGTTTGCCCAAATGCAAGATTAGCGTCCGATCATGAATTTGGTTTTTTGGACATCGAGTTTAGTAGGTCCAAAAGCATGATCTGCATTCGGATGTGCCTCCCAAAAATAATTTTCTCAGTTCTACTTACTTTATTTTTGGCTCTACAAATACATTATAGACTAGTTTTTAGGGTTATTCTACACGATTTCCAACCCTAGGAGGACTAGAAGAGACTTAGAGAAGAGAAAGAGAAAGAAAAAGAAGAGATCGTGTGACACCCCAAATTCATGGGGTCCGTTAATTTCCCATCAACCCACGGAATGCCCGTGGATACCGTATAACTCGATATCGTACCGTTGTGTCCCATTTACCGGAATCCATAATTTAACGAAATCCAGGCAGAGTCTCATTTGTACGGGAAGCTTTACCCCAAAACACAATCTGTGCAATCAACATTTACATGACCCATCCGAGGTCCAATATAATACCATAACCACACAGGGTCTATTTTATACATAAAACTTGACCACACCGGGTCCAATCATCATATTTATATCAAAATATGCAAAGTTATATTAAAACAGTCCATATATACTCTATTACAATTCCTTTACACATTACATGCTAAAATTTAATTACCAATCTACTTTTACAAAAAAATAATGGATTGGAAGCCACAAGTCGGCTTTTCTTCAACCATGTGACCCTGATTGTGAGCCGTCCATTGATGCATGACCCACACCTGAAATGTTTCCCGTATAGGGTGAGCCAATGCCCAGTAGAATAATCCCTACAGAGGCTACTCATCACCTAAAATACATATGCAATGTATAAATGCAACATTTCACAACAAGTATTCCCTCCAACAATAACATATAATATAATGTTGGAAAATCATGATGCCATGCCAAGTAATGAGATGAAACTCACCCATGCATGCTATCCTGAGCCCACACCGACTCCCACAACACAATGCGACACTTACGTGTAAAACAAACGTCTTTGATGAAACACATCCAAAGATCATTTTGAAATCAACCATATGTCATAAAACTAATTCATTCTTGGATGTTTCCCATCAAATGAATAATTTATATTTCAAAATCATGTGCCTTTATGGGGTATCGGATTCAGGAATCGCACCTCCCGCTCCGTACGCCGTTATACTTTTCTGGAATTTCACCGCCGGTAAGTGTATGAACCAAGTGATCGGGTTTTTCACCCGAGGGAGTGTCTAGCCCTACTTGCTATACCCGACACAAGTTTTCTTATGCATGTCACCGTGCGACTCCGTAGGACGTTCCATCCCACTTTCCCAAGCCTACCATCAAGTACCAATGTTGGTGTTGATCACCCCATACAACCCTACACCCACACTCATGCATGTAGCCCATGAATGTGATGTTAATTCCATGTTCATATTGCAATGCATGTCAAATGACAATTTTTAAATATCATTGTATACCATGACAATTAATATCATTTGCATATAATCATATAATCATTTCAAGTTCAATATATCCAAGAGCATATATCAACACTCCATCAACATGATAACACATAATACATGCTAATATTACATTTAATTCACAAAGCATAATATAAAACACAAAGCATGCCCACATGATCCCAATTTTCAAGGGATTACATAAATACTTCCATATACCAAAATCAAGCCAAGATTTTATATGGATCATTCAAACAAAATAAAAATCAGAATATATGATTTTTATATAACCAATTATCTAAACATTCAAGAAATCACAAACTAGCACTTTCTAACTACCAATTCACACTAGAATTGATCCTATACATTTTCATAGCACCAATCATAATGAAAAAATATTAGAAATACCCAAAACAGCCCACATGAACCCTATGGACACCTTAGGTTAGAAATAGGTCCGAGTAGGAGGAACCCTACCTCTTGAAGCGTAAAGAATTTGTAGGAAGCCTCAAGAACAAGATTGAAGTCCAAAGCTTAGATTTCTCCAAAATCCTCCCTTTGAATCTTCGGTGAAAATCTTTGTTTTTGGTACCCACGCGTAGCTCTCGTCGCGTAGATCGACTTTAATTCTTGGTCCGACGAATTCTGACCGACGGAACTCCGAGAATCGGCGAAAGAAAGCTTGAAGAATTATATTTTTTTCTTCTTTGCTCTTTGGTCTGATCCAGCCGACCAAATGAAGAGAAAATATCTGATTTTTCAGATATTTGCCCACTTTTATACATTCTAAACACTTGGCCCTCGTCGTGCCAAGTGTCGTCATTTGTCCGGGTCCGTTTTCATCCCGAAACAATTAAATTTTGTACCGATTTAAACTCAAAATATTTTATATGAATTTTATTTAAAATATTTTTCAAAATTTCAAATTTTTATAAAAATTTCGTTTTTAGGGGTCATCGAACACCCGTCACCTCGAAAAACGTGAAAAATCTGACTATCTCAGAATTCGACGAAATTTGTCTGGGTAACTAGATTTCGTGAGACGAATCCAACGGTGAGGTCCGTTTCATCATCCGAGGTCTATAAAAATATCAGTTTTTTTTAACCCACATTATAATGACAAATTACCATTTTGCCATTTTTTTTTCAGAAAAAGTGAAAAATTTTCCCGGGTTTCACAGATCGGGCCAAAGTTTGTTGGGCTTTGAACGTGGGAAACAACATAACATACTTTAGGATCATTTTCTGCAGAATTAAGGTAGGGTTTCTTTCCATTCTCTAAATATTGAGGTTGGGGTTGTATTTATATGTATTTTTTTACTAGAATCCATATAAATACTATAGATTTACAATTGCTTTGGACCCTAGATTTTGAATAATGTCTAATAGAGAATATCTCTTTGTGATCTCATGCATATTTTATTGATTCCCCTTTCTTTAAAGAACTGTGTAAGTTGTTTGTGGTATACGTATTGATGGGCTTTTATGAACTTGAATGCATCCAAACTTGTCCTACAAAATGTTTAGGTGTTTTTCTTACCTCAAGGGGATTATAGATTTTCTATCACTCATAATAGGGTTCTTGGTTCGTTTCAAAGCTCCAAGGATTTGCACAATTTGTTTATGTTGGTCAAGGCTGAGGGTTGGTAAATTACCCTTCGTAAGATTTCGTTAAATATTATGTGTCAGTACATTCGCTTCCTAAAACTATGTGGCTTGATTAGATGATTTGTGCTTATAAAGGATGGACTATATATATTTTGGTGTATGAATTCTTGCTACTCAACTTGCGGACGTGAGATATTCTTGTTACAAATTGTTATTCTCTAAATGATCCATTATATGATAAAATTTTTGTACACGTATCGAAATTTGAGATCGTTATTAATGTCAAATAATTTACTTCAAAAGTTATATATATATATATATTTATTTAAAAAATATGAGACCTATTTGTTTTTATACATTCTTAAATTTTATTTAAACATAAGAAAATTTCTCTACTGAATTAATTATACTCACCAATTCCTTTAATATTTCACAGATTCGGGTATTGAGATTGATACTATACTAGGTGAGGACACTAAGAGGGATTATGAGGCGGATTAGAATATGGACTTGGATATAGATGCTCAAGGATTACTTAGGTCCCGTTTGGTAACGTTTATGTTTTTTATTTTTCGTTTTTATTTTGATATTTAGAGAAAACAAGAAAAAAAAACTCGTTTGATAACTGTTTTTTTTTTCTGTCATCGTTTTGTAATCGAGGGGCGATTTTTAAAAACGAGAAAAAGACGTTTTTTGTTTTTTAATTCTGTTTTTCGTTTTTTAGAAAATCAAAAATCATAAATGTTACCAAACGAGCCATTATTTAGTGTATCTTGTTTCCTTTTTGAGAATGAAATAATTTTATGAATATTTATTATTTAGTTTTTTTTACTTATTATTTAGTTAGATGGGAGATATTTATTCTTGTTTTAAGGTTTGGATGTGAACTTAAGTTATGGATTGATATTCTGGGTTTTATTTAGCTAAATGACGAGGGATGATTGTGATTTCTTCAGTTAATGGAAAATTGTATTTGGAATACTTTCATATGTTAATTCTAAATTCAAGAATTTTATTATTATTATTTTTTTGGTCATATTCAAGAATTTTATTAGAATCACTCTGTTGTTGTAAGTTTGGGCGTGACAAGTTGAGTACGAGTTTTCATTCCTAAAAAAAAGAAGAGTAGAGTACGAAGTGGCAAAAAATAATAAATTTGTTCACGATATGATGTATGGCTAGGGAACGGACCAGATTTTGTCCTCCTAAAAGATATTCCAAATTAATACAATTGATACCATTTTCAGATTGGGAAAAAAAATGTTTGTGACTTTTGATTAGAGATATTAAAATATGACACCATAATGACACAAACACGACATAAAATTAGAGAGTTTGGATTTTTCTTAAGCCACCCGTTGTGTAAATGAGTGGACCCGACACGGCACGATTATTAAACGAATCAAGGATAAATAAAGTCAATAAAAATATACATGATACGACTCATTTATATACTAACTATCCATGATTCATAAAACGATACAAACCTAATAACATGATTTTTCGAACACAAATTAATAAATAAATAGGTATGAGTCAAATATTTTTTGACATGAATTTTACTTATTTGACACGATTGACAGACTTACTTTTGATGGGTTATAGTATACAAGGTTAGTGTTGTGTAATGTGCATATGTTGTTTTATATTAAAATTTATTTAAAACATTGGGTTGTTTCTAGAATTGACGGCCCGTCATACTTATTCCGAGAGGGTCAAACCCTTGGTATTGTAATGGATCAGTTTAAGCCACATAACGGGTCGGATAAATTCGGCCGAGGTTACAATTGCATCACTCATTACATTACGCTTCAGTAGCAATCGCAGTAGGGTTTGCCACTCTCTCTCTCTCTCCCTCTCTCTACAATTGGCCATGACGAAGTTTAGGAAGCTAAATCGTCCCACCGGTCATCGTATGTCTATGCTGAGGTTCTTGATTTTGAAATTCCATATCTCAAATTCAAAACCTGAATTCTAGCGTTTAAAGCTACTATTTTGTGCGTGTATGGATGTGTTGTGTGTGTGTGTGTGAGAGAGAGAGAGAGAGAGAGAGAGAGAGAGAGGGACAAGCGAGAGACTATGTTTTCTGGGTTTTTTATTTTTTCTTTTGTTCGTGCAGGACAATGGTATCGCAGCTGGTGAAACACGAGCGCATTGAGACCACTGTTGCGAAGGTAACCATCCTTCAGTTTTTTTGTCAAGGATTTTGGAATATTTCTGGGGTTTTATTGTTATTTAATGCATTTGATTATTTCGAATTTTTTTTCTTTTTGGTTGGCTAAAGTTATAATTTTGTTGATATTCATAATATTTAGCATCCTTGAAATTTCAATAGGATTTTTAAATGATGAAATTATTCAACATTTTATCTTTGTATTCGTAACATTTGCAATCCTTAAAATTCCAACGTATTTGGTTGAAATATGAAATTTGGTTTATCAAAAGTTCCAATGCTACCAACAGTTAGTCTATATTTCTTTTGACTGATGGCTTTAACTGATCTGCTCTGTTAAGAAATCCACAACTAGCTTTCTCACAAGTTTTGACATGTTTGGAGTATTTGGGCTTGGATTTATATTGAAATGAAACATTATTTTAATTATGTATATTTCATTAGATTTTTAATACAATTGTAGGCGAAAGAAGTCCGTCGTCTCGCTGATAACATGGTACAGCTTGGAAAAGAGGTGTGTTGTACATGATGCTCTTGATCCCTCTGAATTGTTGACTGGTTATTCAATAGTTGCTATGCAAGGCTGTTTATTCTCTATGGGCCTTAATGCTGTGCTTCCAAATCCATAGTTTTTTTTTCCTGAGAAGAAAATTGCTGAATATTTATGAGAATGTATGGACTTGTGTCAATATAGTATATTTGATACAAAATAATTTTTTCCTTCTCATTTCTTTGCCGTTTGAAGAGGAATTTTATGATGCTTGGGAAAGAATCCCTGATACCTTTGGGTTTTATGATATCGGATATATGGCTGGGGCGTGACTTTGAATTCATCCACACTTCCATTAAGGTAGGAATAGGGTTGGTTACGTTGGTATGCATGTCAACATATTTGATATATGGTTCATTTCATTGATTTAAGCTAGGAAAAAGAATGATGAAGATGAAGTGGTTCTAATGTTTTTAGGTCTTGAAACATACAATGTTGCGGTAAATAAATGAGAAGAACGCACTTGAATTTCAGTTGTATAGTTTGCACAGCATGTGATTCATCTACTGAAGTGAAAGACTTGGAATCTATTGACAGGCTCTTAATTAACGTGTGCAACTTTGGGAAGGAAGCACTGATAAGGTTATATACTACATGATACATACATAGAAATATGACAAAATCTAAAAATAGGATGAGTACGACCAGAATACATTTACCATGAAATAATTTTTATGATTTTTATGATTTGCTGATTTACAAGTTATAATTTTCTCTAAATTGATAATAATTTAAAATAACAATATTTATTTATACTACTAATAAAAATATCTTAAATGAAAAACTTTTAATTCACTATTTTATGCTTATAAAGAATTTTAAATATCACATTATCTTTTCATAGTTCTTTTGTATTTAAATCTTTAAATTACCCTCTAATATATCTTCTAATTTTCTATTATCTTTATATAAATATCAATATCTATAAAAAAAAATTTAATTGACTACGCAACCCTTAAAAAAATATATGCATCATTATAGTTTTCAATAACGTGTTCAAAAAATCTATCAATAAATCATTACTCTTTTCAAATAAAAAAATTAACATTATGTCTATATATATGTATTTTTTTCCATCTATACTTCTAATAAAAGTATCGTAGAATGAAAAACTTTTGATTCACTATTTTATTCTTATAAAAAATTTTAAATACAGCACAATCTTTTCATAGTTGAATATCTAAATTACCATCATATATTTATATGTTTAAATCTCCAAATTACCCATAATATCTCTTTTAATTTTCTATTCACTATGTATAAATATCAGTATCTATGAAATTTTTAATTAACTACGTTACCCTTAAAAAATATATGCATTACAATAGTTTTCAATAAAACATTCAAAAAATTTTCAAAAACTTAATTAATTTAACATTACTCATTTCAAATATAAAGATAACATTATGCTTATGTATGTGTATTTTTTTATAAAAAATTTCAAATCATGTCTCATATGAAAAGTCATTTTTTTCAAAATTTGGCTGATTTTTAAGTTGTAGAACTTCATCAATCATATTGGTAGTTATTAAAGGTGCTGTTTAGGAGCACATTCCATCTCTATACTATTATCTAATACATTTGCAATATCTGCTGCATATTGTTGCTTGCCAGGTCTTGTACGAATAAATGCCAAAGATGTATCAATATTGTATTTTATTTTTTATTTTGTTCTTGTGTTTCAAAATCTTCCATTATTATTACAGGGTACTCTATGTGCTGCAAGGCGTGCTGCTGCCTTTGTGCGAGGGGATGATGTCATTCACAAGCTATTTACAGAACTTGCCTATCGATACAAGTGAATATCAAATTTGTTACTTTTTTGGTCTTTCTTGCTATGATTGTATTGTTTAGATGAAAATTTTTGTGTATACAGAGATAGAACGGGTGGGTATACGAGACTGCTCCGAACACGAATAAGAGTTGGTGATGCTGCACCAATGGCCTACATTGAGTAAGATTCTTTTTTTTTTTTTTTTTTGGCCGTTGCAATCCTTTGGACTCAGGAACTTGTCTGTTATTTGTATCACCTATTGAACAGTTTCATTCACGTTTCATGCTTTTTTACTTCTTCGGGGATGGCAGTGGGGGCGGAGTGCAAGATTTGACTATAAGTTCTACATTAACAGGTCTAGGGAACAAAATCAGGAAGAAAATTTGTTTGTGTTGCATGACANTTTTTACTTCTTCGGGGATGGCAGTGGGGGCGGAGTGCAAGATTTGACTATAAGTTTCTACATTAACAGGTCTAGGGAACAAAATCAGGAAGAAAATTTGTTTGTGTTGCATGATAAGTTATATTTTCTTTCTATCAAAGCATCATTTGGCTTTGCATGTCTCAAGACCCTAATGAGGCATCTTTGGAGTGGACATCTGGCCTGGTAAACAAAAAAGGAGGGAATGTAGAAGTACTCATTTCAATCAGAAAATATGTTCCTTGGATGCCTTTTCAGTAATACCTGATCAGTCGTCTTCCCTTTTATTGTACCAGGTGAGTGAGGCAAGTAAAAGGTTTTACCTTATCAAATGATGGTTATCAAAATCCCAATCCAGATCATACGATCCGAATATGGGCAAATCAATCAGAGTCTTTAGTAAAATCCCTAATTCACAGAATCTTAATGGATTGCAATCCGGATCTTGAGGATCGTAGGACCCTTATTCTAATTGTGATTTTACCTAGCCATGTTATTTGGTTTGTTTCTTAGGGACCTTTAGTTATTGAGCTAACCTGATTCATATGTATTGCTTTATTCACAGAATCTTATGAATCTATTAGAAAACACTCTTTATTACAGAAACCTCTCCTCAGTTGTCCGTCTCTCTTATTGAACAGTTGGAACAACAGCTAGGTTTCTTCTTTTCTCCTTTGGTGAGGGATCTTAGCTAGATATAGCCTCCATTTTCATTCTCTTCCACTTTTTTTGTTAGATGTCAAAGAATCAAAATTGATCATTAAACACTATTTCAATTTTCAAATCTCTCCTACCATTGTCTCGCTCTGAAAGTTAAGATAAAAAATACTCTTATTCTTCTATCCTCTTGACGAAATTCCCTAAGTTTAACAGCCCACCTTTGATTTTTAACCCTCTTCAATGCTCATGTTGCATTTTCTCACATTTTAATCTATGTCTAAGTTGCATTTGTTTGTCATTAACATTTTTACATTCTGCTTTTATACTTGGCTTGTTTTATTTTTGTTTTTCAGAATTCTGTAGTGTTACATCTATATATCGTCACATTTTTGCGGCTCTCAAAGTTGATTTTTTTTTTTTGGCTTACAACTCTCTTGTTATCCTTGCTGATATCCCTTATCTTTTAATTAATGTCAATTTTCACCTACCAGGTTTATAGATAGAGAGAATGAGCTTAGACAGTCGAAACCACCGACCCCCCAACCACCGCAGAGACCACATTTGGATCCCTGGACAAGATCAAGGCTGAGCAGGCAGTTTGCACCGGCCAAAGAGGAAAAAAGTGTGGAGTCTGAAATTTGAAATGTGGTGTTGCTGAATTCTGCACGGAAGATTTTTGTTTTTGTTTTTGTTTTTTCTTAGCATGTCGTCACAATCCTCAAATCTGAGGCCTTCAAACCTGAATTGAAATGCTACTGGGATTGAAACAGAAAAACCTTGGAAGGAAAGAAAATAATATTTATTCAACTATTTCAATTGTCTGGTGCTTTAGTTTCTAAATGACAGCACCATAACTTCTTGTTGCTGTCAGGAATTTCAAGAGCTAAACATTGTATTTTATATTCAAAGATCGAAATTTTGTACAACAGTAGGTTTTGTTATATCTTTATTACCATTTTACTGTTGTTTTTAAAATATTCTTCAGTTTATAGGTAGTTGAATGAATTGAATATATGATTTAAAGTCATGGTTTTGTTTTAAGTTAAGGGGATGGATGCACACCAACTATTGCTGAAATGTACAAAGGAAGGTTGACCATGTCAGTGGTGGCAAGAATATATGGGTAAGCTTAGAAATCATAAAGAATGTGTTAGGTATGGAAGGAAAAGCCTTTTCAGCTACTGCACCAAACAAATGTGTAAATATTGAAAAATTGGGGAGAGAAAAACATCTTTTACCAACAAGCTTAAGAAACTGATGGATGACTACCCATCAAAGTTCAAAGTACTAGCCCAATTATATAGATGGTCAAGTCGCTTAAATGATGGGCCTAATTAATCATTTTTTTTTTGTCTAAGTCCATCATATCCTAATTAATCAATTAACTCACCTATTTTTTGGTTATACAGTCACAATACATGGAGAAAATGGTTTATACCTTAATATACAAACTAGTTTTTCGTTGAAATTTTCTTTTTAAAGAAACAAGTTATCAATTGGTTCAAAAATGAAGACAGATGTAGATTATTTTTGTATCCTAGTATGTATGATGTTCTTCATCAATAGGTCATTTGATGACCCAAAAAAGAAAAATAGAGATGGAGTGTTTTTTGATTCCAGTGGAAATGAGGATAAAGAAAATTGGTCTTTTTGTACTTGATACGTCAAGTAGTATTTCAGGATGTTTTTCATTGAAATTCGAGATAGACCCTTTTTTGTTACAGTATATACAACCATAAAGAAAATGACTTTTCATACACAATACACCAAGAAGTTTTCCAATGTGTGTTCCTAGAATTATTTTAGGGACTAGGCATGAAGTAGTCCAAAAATGAAAATTGAGATAGTTACCTTGACATTATGGTATCAAACCTGCGCATGGCTTGGGGTTGCTTTGCTTTAAATGTAAAGTACATACATATTCAACACTCTTCTGCTTTAGTATTACATCAGTTTTGGAATCTAGAAATCAACCTCTTAAAAATAAGAGACAGATTGTCTGGAATGGATCTCTTCTAAACCCCCATTATAGATGTAAGACTTGTGCACTAAATTAGGATGATGAAAATTATGCACCGTAGTTTTAGGCGGACATCTTCATGTGGACCGTTAATTATTGATCTCATATCCGCTAATTAAAAAAGCTCAAAATTCAATATAAAAGCCTATCAAATTTGACTATGAACTAAAAAGAAACTTTTAATACCATATTTAATTATTATAATTCTAATAAAAATTTTATTAACAAGGAAAGTATACTAAAATTTATGATCAAATCTTTTAAAAATAAGAAAAATAATATTTTAAAACTAAGAAAAATAATTTTCTTTTTTTTGTTTTTTGCTCTATTAGTGCTACTAAATCTTGCTTGAAGAGGAGTCATCCGAGCAGGTGAGATCTCTGCTAATATATATATATTTTTTTCACTTTTCCTTTCTAGTGGATCACCTACCATAAATTCAAGTGAGGTTCATTATATATAAATAATTTGTCAAGAAAAAAAATGGAGAAGATAAAATCTTGAATACCGATCCAAGCGGGGTGATTATGGCACATAGTTTTCATCACGAATGGAACTAAAGAAGGGGCCATCGCCCCCCTCACATTTGCAAAAAAAAAAAATTTATATTACGACATAGANAGTTTTAGGCGGACATCTTCATGTGGACCGTTAATTATTGATCTCATATCTGCTAATTAAAAAAGCTCAAAATTCAATATAAATGCCTATCAAATTTGACTATGAACTAAAAAGAAACTTTTAATACCATATTTAATTATTATAATTCTAATAAAAAATTTATTAACAAGGAAAGTATACTAAAATTTATGATCAAATCTTTTAAAAATAAGAAAAATAATATTTTAAAACTAAGAAAAATAATTTTCTTTTTTTTGTTTTTTGCTCTATTAGTGCTACTAAATCTTGCTTGAAGAGGAGTCATCCGAGCAGGTGAGATCTCTGCTAATATATATATATTTTTTTTTTCACTTTTCCTTTCTAGTGGATCACCTACCATAAATTCAAGTGAGGTTCATTATATATAAATAATTTGTCAAGAAAAAAAATGGAGAAGATAAGATCTTGAATACCGATCCAAGCGGGGTGATTATGGCACATAGTTTTCATCACGAATGGAACTAAAGAAGGGCCATCGCCCCCCTCACATTTGCAAAAAAAAAAAAATTTATATTACCACATAAATTTTTAAAAAGAAATTTTTAAGATATTAAGAACCGATCTTTAAATATTATGACCTAAATGAGTTTTTACGATGTTATTTGTATGAAANTTTCCTTTTTTTTTTTCCATCACTTTTTCACTTTTTAGGATGAAATTCAATGTGATGGCTTGATGACTAATTGAGGGTATAGTAATTTTCTTTTTTATTTTTTCTAACTATTTATGTTCTTTATAAGATCTTAAGTGTAAGTACACAAGGAAATTATACACAATGTCCTTATCTTTTTTACAAGAAAATATTTAAGCTATTAATTTTTCTGATATGTTAAACTGTGAGTGAAATATCTCATGGAAAATGAATTGGTAAAAAATGCATAGTAGGAGCAATTAAAAAAAGATTGGAAAGAGGCAAGTGTTAGTAATAGTATCCTATTTTGAAGAGCTAATTCCTAACCTCAAATCCACAACGTACTGTTTGGACATATGAATATTTGTGATCGCTTCTAATCTGGCCTCTCAATCAAATTCAAAATAACTTCTGAAATGTTTTTGTATCATATTTATTAACTTATGTACCATTTGTTGTTCTAAGAAAAATGCAGAAGTAAAAAATGCAAATGCATTAAAAGAGGACTTTACTAAGTATTAGTACATGCCAATCAATAAGGTAGCACACTGAATCCTTCCTAAAATAGTGAAATTCTTCCTCTCCCTCCTTTTTCTTTCTTCATTTAGCAAAGGGAAAAGAGAATTAGACTAAATGGATGAAATATTAAGAGAANAATGTCAAACCATTGAGCATGTGGATCACATTGTAAAATAATAATGAAACTTGTTTTGGTATTTCTCTTTATTTCAAATATTATGAGTTTCATATGACAATTTCATCTTGTAGTTATTGAAATTTCCTTTTTTTTTTTTTCCATCACTTTTTCACTTTTTAGGATGAAATTCAATGTGATGGCTTGATGACTAATTGAGGGTATAGTAATTTTCTTTTTTATTTTTTCTAACTATTTATGTTCTTTATAAGATCTTAAGTGTAAGTACACAAGGAAATTATACACAATGTCCTTATCTTTTTTACAAGAAAATCTTTAAGCTATTAATTTTTCTGATATGTTAAACTGTGAGTGAAATATCTCATGGAAAATGAATTGGTAAAAAATGCATAGTAGGAGCAATTAAAAAAAGATTGGAAAGAGGCAAGTGTTAGTAATAGTATCCTATTTTGAAGAGCTAATTCCTAATCTCAAATCCACAACGTACTGTTTGGACATATGAATATTTGTGATCGCTTCTAATCTGGCCTCTCAATCAAATTCAAAATAACTTCTGAAATGTTTTTGTATCATATTAACTTATGTACCATTTGTTGTTCTAAGAAAAATGCAGAAGTAAAAACTGCAAATGCATTAAAAGAGGACTTTACTAAGTATTAGTACATGCCACTCAATAAGGTAGCACACTGAATCCTTCCTAAAATAGTGAAATTCTTCCTCTCCCTCCTTTTTCTTTCTTCATTTAGCAAAGGGGAAAGAGAATTAGACTAAATGGATGAAATATTAAGAGAAAATCGTGTACAAATGTCAAATTTGTTACCCTTTCACACGGTTACAATTAGAAAGTTAAGTTTGGGCAAGATCTGAATTTTCTACAAAGAGACACCATAAATCAAAGCAATGGTGTCATGAGAGAGAGAGAGATGATTAGGTTTTGACTTGATAATTGAGTAGGTATTACTGAAACCAAATGATATTAAGGACCACTTAACCACAAAGAGGGACAAAAAAGGCAAAACAAAGTATGCAAATTAATTACAACCAATTACCATCATGTCATAAATCCATTACCATCTCCAACAGGACATATTGCTATCAATAACCTAATCCATGTGTTACTTAAAATACAAATGAATGATATTTTGTAACATAAATGGAGAAACTTATAAGGTACGTAGATTTGTGTGTGTGTGCACGCACACATGCTTGGAGAGGGAAGGGGGGGGGGGTGGTATTGTTGCATTATATAAGGCAAGGCCCTCTATATAGGCTTGTCATCGTATAGATTTTGATGGATCCAAATTCGACTTAAGAATTTTGGTATGGATTAGATTTGAATATTAGACAGATTTTAATTTCATAGTCCATATATGTATTCATTTATAATTAGAAATATTTTTTGATCCCAGTAATTCAATTGACTAAATATGAGCGAATTAGATCTCAAATTTACCCGATTTCATTAAATACTCACCCAATTTTATTATCTACATATATAACTTTGATATGTCCACAATCAATCGGATATGATATAAAATCTGAATTCATCAGATGTGAGTTTAAATTATTGATCAAAGATATCAATGCATATTCGACTAATCCCATCAGAAATGACTACTTATAAGAATGCTGCTGCCTTTACCACATCATGCTTCAAGTACTAAGATCTATCCTGCACATTACTTGACTAATGTTTATAACATCATTGATGGCTTGGGGGACTTGGAAGTCTTACTTGATTAGCATATTGTGCTTTCAATTTTCAATGTATGGCAATCCAATAATTATGGCCTTTTTAAGTAGCCTTTCTAACATAAATAGGTTTCTAGCTATAGCTAATTAGGTTGTTTTTCCTTTTCTTCTTACCAGAAAAATACTGTTTATTATAGTCAACTTCACAAAGAAGATACTAGCAGTTATAGCAAGAAGAGGTCAATTAAAAATATGAGATAATTCCATTTACAACTATTGATCTTATTAAACCAACAATTTCTTCATACAAATTGTGGGAATATGTATGACATTGTTTTAAGTGCAAATGGTATGTTTTTTCGTGAAACCCACCTTGTATTCCAATGTTAATCTTATTTTTCATATAATGTCTCATTTCCCATTTTTTTTATAGAAACTTTCTCTTACCCGCTCGAGAAAATTGCTATACCAGTGGGTGCTACTAAATCTCACTAGTCGTCAGTGGTTGTGATTGTGTCATATAAAATTGAGTTTCTTTTTTATTTTTATTGGAGAAAAAGTAAAGGAAAGAAAAGATTGAAAGGAAAAAAATGTTTACTTCTTGTATTTATTAATTATCTTTGGCAAAATTGGAGTTAAAGGAAAGAAGTTGGTGAGGAACCAGGATTGAATTATTTTCTTTTTTAAATAAAAAAATTATTTTCTGGTCAGTCACCTAAGAAGAATACACACACACGCATACAATTTATGTTATAGTGGGAAAATATTTTAAAAGAAGGAGAATTCAAATGGACGTTACTCTGTCTATATTGTATCTCCTTTCATGCTGTCCTATCTAATCTGCCCGCCTCCTTCTCTATCTTCTTCACCATTCAGACAAAGCCTACAACCACTTCTGCAACATAGATAAGGTGAAACCTCTCTCTCTCTCTCTCTCTACCCCACCTCTGAATGAAAAACCCAATGAAATCTACACTGGTTTTTCCATATTTGGGATTTAGTGTGAATACTCAGGGATGATTGTTTAGCTGGTATAGAAAAATTTAAGATTTTGTTAATTTTTGCAGCTAAATGGTTGCAGCATACTTTTTTTATGTTTCTTCCTCCAACTTTGTTGTTTCATATATCCCAGTTTGTTTGTCTTTATTTTGATTTTCTATAAGACCCACTTCTCAGATGTTAATATTTCTACCTCTATTGTGGATTACTCTTTGAGCTGTGTAACTAAAATTGTATATCCACACTTTGGATTTCAATTTATTTTTCAAGTCATCTTATTGTAGACTAAAAATGGTAGTCTAGTACACGAGACCCATGTCTATGTGGGATCAGTCAGATGAGTACGATATTTTCTCATATGCAGAAATATTATTTCGGTGATTTGAACTCATGATACACAAATCACAAGGGAATCAATCCTAATAGAGGAGAAAACAGTTTTATTACAGCATGCATCTGTTTGTGGAGATGTGGAGTTATGATATGTTTCATGATCATGAGCTTGTTTTTGTGTTGTTTGTAGATCAGATGTTTCATTCTCTCAGAATCAGAGCTAATAATTTGAAACAAGAAAAGTAAACGGTGCTTCTGAAGTTCCATGGAGGCTAGGCATAGATCAATGTGAGTATTTTCTTCAAACTTCCNGGCCAACCTATTTTGGACTTTTAAGGCTTCAACTATATTGTGTACTATTCCATGAGACCTTTGTCACTATAGAATCTAGATAGTTAAACTATTTACTGTCTTACTTTAACTTAGGCCTAGTAATTTTGGATATGACGTACGAATTCAATACAAAAAGGACACAGAGTTAGTAGAGCTTCGTTTAACCTTAACGAATTTAGGTGTTAAAAGGATGGAGCTACTAGACTTATCAAGTAAATTGGTTGACACAAACCAGACTAAAAACAACATGAATTTGACTAAACAAGACTTATACACGATATAAACGCGACACGACACAAACTGAGTATACACGATTCTAAATGTGTTAAATATAAGTTAAGCAAATTTGACGGGACACGACTTGTACCAGTTAGAAACACGATAGAACACGACCGCCTAACATACTCCTTCTGAATAGGTCATTTTTATAACTCCAATCTGTGGAACAATTTTTTGACAATTTAACCAATGATTGGAATGGTTTTTCACGAGTTTTCATCTGAAGCATACTTGTCTAACCGAAGTTATTGCGGCTCCTTACTCTTCTTTCTCATAATTTCTTTTTTTATTTTCTCATCTTGCACATTTAATATTCTTGAATGCCCTCTTGAATCAGAGAAGAGGTACACAAAAGAAGGTTGCAGAGAATTAAAGTTAAAGATGTGGAGAAGCCCTTCAACATTTCCATCCAAGATAAGGGCACAAAATGCAAGAGTCATCCATTGAAATTGGTTCTACTTATCATTATAGTTGGCACTTTTGCAACACTTCTTTACCCTCCAACTGTTTGTTATCCTGACCATATATCAGATGCTGTTTATCAGTAAGTTCTGTTTCCTCTTGTATGCCTTACTCATGGTATTTAAAGACTTCTTTCAGTTTTTCTCCCTTTCCAATTAAGTACCTTCCCAAATAGTAAAAGTAAGAAATGATTCACTTGGGATAGCAGTGTTGGACTTCCATTTTCATTAACATGTTATCATTTGTCGTCATGTGATCTTTGAGGGTTTTTATAATATGTTTGGCAAAGACTAATATAGTTCTAAGAGATCCACATATTCTTTACCCTTTAAAAAACGCCACACCCAATGCAAAGCTCGCGTCTATAGTGGGGTTGGCAGCCATACCCCAAACCGAAGAGACTGAGTTCTAGCCTCAAAACCATGACATAGGGCATGGCAAAGGAGCACTTGCCATAACTCTTCTTCCTTTAAAACAGAAGAAACAAAAAATTAGAAACGAAATCTGGCTCATCTTTTGAGTCTTCAAATAGAAATATGGTGCATTTAGAAAGATCAACCAACATTTAACATTTTTCCTTCTGAAATTAATGGTTTTTTAAAACAAAAAAAAAGTTGGGAATTAATATTCGAAGGTCATACTCCTTTGTAGATCATACCGCTGGATATCAACAAAAGACAAAGGCAACTGGCCAAGTGCTAGAGAGCACAACCTATGTAGAAGGAAACTTCAGAAAAGAACAGAACACCCTCACTCGAACATGCATATTGCCAAAGCAATAACGAAAATAGCAAGTCATGGTGAAGTTCAGCAAGTAAAAGTTTGATCATAATTATTCTCAAGCAACAATATTTACATATTGGGTTTGCAATTTGCCTAGTGAATTTAATTCTTGGGATTGAAATTTACAAGTTATTCAGCCTTTAAACTTTATAACTTTATTTAATGCAGGTCACATTTTGTGAACAGGTTGATATGGGGGGACTCAGATCCCCGATACATATCGCCTTTCGACATCAACTGGGAAGAAATTTCAAAAGTCATGGAGAAAATGTCTGGCATGAGTGAAATTCAAGGAGTGGGCCTGTTAAATTTCAATAAGAGTGAAATCAATTACTGGAAAGAATTTATTCCTTTCGCCAACCACACTGTTCTGTACCTGGACCATGTCGAAAGAAACATGACTTGGGATACATTGTACCCTGAATGGATCGATGAAGAACAAGAAGATGAAGTTCCCAGTTGTCCATCTCTGCCAAAGCTTGAAGTTCCAAGAAGACGACTTGATCTTATTGCTGTTAAGCTTCCTTGTAGAAACGAGGGGAATTGGTCGAGAGATGTTGCTCGGTTGCACTTGCAGCTAGCAGCTGGTGGACTAGCAGCCTCTGCCAAAGGCAATTACCCTATTCATTTACTTTTTGTCACCAAATGCTTTCCAATTCCGAACCTTTTCACTTGCAAGGCAATGGTTGCACGTGAAGACAGCATATGGTTATACAAGCCAAACTTGAATTTATTGAGAGAAAAACTCCAGCTCCCGGTTGGTTCATGTGAACTTGCACTTCCTCTTGGAGCCAAAGGTCAGTTTAATTCAATTCTCTCTCTCTCTCTCTCTCTCTC
>CAUOFW020003891.1:34887-86836 GCA_963454935.2 Ilex paraguariensis
CCCTCCCTCCCTCCCCCCCAAAAAAAAAACCCCATGTAATATTGACTTGGAAATGCCAGTCCTTCATAGCAACGTACAAATGAAACACCATATTTTCCAAAAGGGCAAAACTGTCCTGTTAATCACCACTATAGTTAGCTCTTGCTAATTTCTCCCATTCCAAACAAGGTTCTGGTGACTTCAGTTTTTGCTCTTTCCACAGAATACAGGCATTTTGAAGCGTGGTCTTTGTGACACTGCTTTTATTGAAATTAAAATCCTACGATATGCAAACCCTTCGAGGATTAACATCATTGAAAATATCAGATATACACATCATCATATTTGAGGAACACAGTTTCTACTTCAACTGCATGTTATATTTTAGTACCGAACTTGTTAGTATGGTTTTTGCATCTTGACGGAGCTATGATGATCATTTATTTATTTAAGCCCTACCTTTACATGTAAATTTGCCTTTGCTAATAATTAATTGAAAAAAATATACTAAATTATGTTGGAAACAGAAGGAGATTACTTAGGAAACATTCAACGGGAGGCGTATGCTACAATCCTGCATTCTGCTCATGTTTATGTTTGTGGAGCAATTGCTGCTGCCCAAAGCATCCGCATGGCAGGGTCCAAGAGGGATCTCGTAATACTTGTCGATGATTCAATCAGTAATTATCACAGGAGTGGATTAGAAGCAGCAGGATGGAAAATCCGGACAATCCAGAGAATAAGAAATCCAAAAGCCGAGAAAGACGCCTACAACGAATGGAATTATAGCAAGTTCCGACTATGGCAGCTAACAGATTATGACAAGATCATTTTTATTGATGCTGACATGCTTATACTAAGAAACATTGATTTCTTATTTGGAATGCCAGAGATTTCTGCAACAGGAAACAATGGCAGTCTTTTCAACTCAGGTGTAATGGTGATTGAGCCATCAAATTTTACGTTCCAGCTTTTAATGGATCACATCAATGAAATTGAGTCCTATAATGGTGGAGACCAGGGGTACTTGAATGAAATATTTACATGGTGGCATAGGATACCAAAACACATGAATTTCTTGAAGCATTTTTGGGTTGGTGATGATGAAGCTGTAAAACAGAAGAAAATTCACCTTTTCGGGGCTGAGCCTCCAATTCTCTATGTCCTCCACTATCTTGGATATAAGCCATGGTTGTGCTTCCGGGACTACGACTGCAACTGGAATGTGGATATATTACAAGAATTTGCTAGTGATGTTGCTCATAATAGATGGTGGAAAGTTCATGATGCAATGCCAGAACAATTGCAGCCATTATGCCTATTGAGAACAAAGCAGAAGGCACAGTTAGAGTGGGACCGGAGGCAAGCCGAAGAGGGGAACTACACAGATGGACATTGGAGAATCAAAATAAAGGATCGGCGTTTGAAGAAGTGCATTGACAAATTATGTTCCTGGAAGAGCATGTTACGGCACTGGGGCGAGACAAACTGGACAGACGACGCATTTCTTACTCCACCGCCACCTTCCATCACCAAGGCATCTCTTTCTGGTTCGTGAATGGCAGTTTCCATTTTTTTTCCACTGTATTCAGCCATTTGTGAAAGTAAACATTACGACTTAACAAAATGGGGCTGAGTTTACTCTTTTTTTCTCATTCATAAAGGATTTTAGCCACGTCTAGTAACCTTATTATATTGGACTTCATGGTTTGATTCTTTGATTTCTTATCCATACACAGTTTAGTATCAGAATTGCTGGTCATCTTAAAAGGGGAAAATCTTTGTTTTTCTCCCATTCAGCAGTTTTTTTTTTCTTTTGTAATTTGTTTTGGTTTTATATGTATTACAATGTTTTCAGTTACAACTCATTATATTGGGCTTGAAAATCTTTTGTACAAAAGTCATATAGGGGCAGAAAATTTTTCAATGTACAGTTTGATTTTTTGACATGGAAAAACAACCAGCAACAAAGGAACACCAAGAGTTAGATGAGATGGTCTCAAAGAAAGAGATAAATCCCAGAAAAAGCAACCTCGTAATGCTCCTAGGCAAGCTGTCTAAGATTCAAACAAAAATGGTGGCATTGTTTTTGTACAGCTCCTACAGTCGATAATGGGGGCCAGATATATTAAGTTAGCAGGAATCCAGGTTCAGTCAGCTCCAGCTCAAGGATTTTCAGAGCCAATCCAATTCTTGAGACAAGACTTTGTTGAGTTTAGTTGAACTAAACCACATTCAGAGAACAGTGTCAGTCCGACACTGCTCTGTGAATATCCAAAGTAGTTCATGCAATATATCTTAACTTGCAGAAATTCCTATAATGACAAACACGATAAAGAGCACCCATAAAGCCAATATACCTGAGGTCTAGGTACATGCTTGTATTGTACGTGTCATAAGCATATCATTGAATCAGTCAAATGTGTGTATTACAGGAGAAATCCTCACAGCTACAACTGTGAACAACACAGAAGACAACAAGATACTTTATGAAGACCGGTTTGAATTTTTCAATCTTTGTTATATTGCCATGCCATTTTACACTGATCTTGAAATTAGTAGTAATATAACAACATTCTGCAGCATGAATCCTAGAAGAGCATGGTGGAGGACTTAGGATTGGACAGACAACGAAACTTTCAGCCTTGGACCACTTGCAGTATCCATGTCATTTTTATATATTGCGAGGCAATATCTTATTGGATCACCTTATTCGCATGTTTCTAAGAAGAGAGGGCTGAGCTGAGACAGGTTTCCCATTTAGCTTATTTCATGAAGTATCTATGAGTGAAAGGGATGCACAAACTGAATACAGAGCCAAGTATATATATAGCCAAATAATAATACAAAGCGACCAAAATACTCCTTTGGTCTAGGCAATACATAAAAGTCATAGTAAAGGCAAAAAAAAAAAAACAAGAATGGATAGGACGACAGGTTTGATGAAAATTTCTGCAACCCAATCACAGATCCTTACAAACGATAGAGTGATAATACCACAACTAACCTTCTCCCAAAAAAATANAATACATAAAAGTCATAGTAAAGGCAAAAAAAAAAAAACAAGAATGGATAGGACGATCAGTTTGATGAAAATTTCTGCAACCTAATCACAGATCCTTACAAACGATAGAGTGATAATACCACAACTAACCTTCTCCCGAAAAAAANCGACAGGTTTGATGAAAATTTCTGCAACCCAATCACAGATCCTTACAAACGATAGAGTGATAATACCACAACTAACCTTCTCCCAAAAAAATATGAACATCGATCTTTATATGTTTCGTCCTCTCATGTAATACAAAGTCAGAAGTGAGTGGTGTGCTGTCGCAGACAACTAAAAATAAAACCTATACTCATAAAAATATATGTAGTAGTGAGAGTAAGGTCGTTCCCACGGAGAGTATTTAACCTAGTTTTATGCTATGTGAACAAGGATAGAGGGGGTTCGAGTTTAACGAAAACAATTTTAAGAAAAACAATTAAGAAACAATTCAAATTAAAGTATTAAAATCAATCAAAAGAACAAATCTTGGTCTAAGTCAACATCCACCAGCGAAATTTTACAACTGATCATCAATGCAAGTATATATCAATTCTCTATCTAAATATTCACCGTTTGAACTATCTTTCTATCTCTCCTTAGTCTCAATTAATTAGAAAACAAGCGATCTAATTAACCTTAAATACTAAACAACCCAAAACAAGTATTAAAGGTCTAATCTAATAGTAGTCTTAAGAATTAGAAAGATCGATGAAACTAAACAACACAAGCATAAATGGTTGCATTGAATTTAGTTGAGCATTCTTCCTAAGAAGTAATAATTTCTGATGTAGCAAATCATTTAATCTTAGTTGCTTCACAAATTTGAGTGATAAAACAATTATGGATCTGATATCTAACCTAGTAGTAGATTGCAACGAATAATAAACTAGTAGGCCTCCTAGTAATTAAACGAGACATTCATGAAAATAGGCACAACACAACATCCGATACTCAAATCATAAATTGAACAATAAAAATAAATTAGATCTCACAATTTTATTGATTTCGAGGCTTCCGTTTCCTTAAACCAAGTATCAAATTTTAGCCACGCAGGCCATCATGAAAACTGGAAGGAAGAGTTAGAGAAGAAGGGGGTATAGCCGCATGCGAAGTCTTCTAATTTTTTTCTTCTTTTTCCCCCTTTACCCTTTCATCCCTCCTCTCCTTGAAAACATCCTCAAGTCTGACTATTTAAGGATAAGATTAAGAATAAAATAAAGTCCTAATATAACTAGGAAATTGTCCACTGGAATTTCGTGCACCAGGTTCCGCAACGTGAACAGTGCACATGCTATAACTTCAATCCCGATTTTGACTTTGATTCAGCCAATATCTCTTAAAACTCAAAACACAAAAATTGTAGAGCGTTTTCTTAGCATTTCATATCATCTTGAATCATCTCAATTGGAGCTCGGATGAGAGAGTTATGCCTAGATAACAAAGTGATGTCAAAACTGTACAAAATCATCCAATTAGCTTTGTTTTGCATTTAACATCTCTATTTGCATCCTAAATCAAAATATAAAAATAATGAGTACATTTAGGCACCAAATAAGTATAAAAGGCTAAATATTAAAAGAGAAAAATATAACAATTTGCATTCTCATCAGTGAGCTGAATCGTAGATCGTTTATCACAATATAATATGGAAGGAGAAGTCACTGGAAATCCTAATTCGCCAAGAATCAATTGTAGCCAGATAATCTCACACGTGTCAAGTGTTAGTGCCGGACACCCTGCCTTTGCTGATGAGCGGGAGACAACTATCTGCTTCTTACTCTTCTAAGAGATAAGATGAGTCCACCGAAAAACACAGAAACTCATAGTAGATCGACCGTCACATGCTTCCCCATAATCTTAATTTAAATAACGGGCTAGAGAACTAGTCTGAGATCCTGATGCATAGAATAACCCAAGTCTAGGGCAAGACTTGAGGTACCAAAGATTATGATAAACTGCATCAAGATGAGACTGATACGACTTGTGCATGAACTGACTAACTCGACTTATAGCAAATGAAATGTTTGGCCTAGTGTTGGCTAGGTAGATAAGTCTATCTACCAACCTCTAATAGACATTCAGTTCTCTCAATGCCTCACCTTCGGCAATAAGCTTTAGGTTTGGAATTATGGTTGATGATGCCGGTTTGCATCCCAGTATCCCAATGTCTGAGAGAAGATCTAGAACTATAATAACCGAGTTTTGATAATTAGGGATCGTTGGATGTGTACGGTTAGGAGTTCAAATCGATATTCAAAATTTTAATCGATAATTTTATAGTGCTTGATTTAATATATATGTAATTGTGAAAAAAAAATAATATTATTAATTAATTTTTGAAATTAGACAAAATAAAGAAATTACCAAACTGCCACAGACAAAATAGGAAAATTACCAAACTGCCATTGAAGTTTCAAGACTCTTCTACACATGCAGGGTGGCTGATGGAGGTTTGCTAGCTTGCATGGAGGACACCCAGCTGCTTGGGGGGGGGGATAAAATGGAGAAGGATTCGATGGGAAAATAGAGAGGAGAAAGAGAAGTAGAGAGAGAAAGTATAAACTTTGAATTTTTGAATTTCTTGCAGAGACTACTTCGAGCACTAAGAGGTATACACACAGCCTAATATGGATGCTAGGAACTCATATATGTATTTAGGTTTTCATTTGGTTTAGTATTCATGCATGAATTTGTGTTTTAAAGTTTAGTGGGTTTTTGGATTTTGAAATGGGTTTGAGATTTGAGCATGATTTGGGTAAATTGTTTGGTATGGCTGAGTTTGAAGGTTCTTAAGGAGTTTTTTAGTGGTGGTTTGGTGTTTTGTCATGGTGTGTGGTGGTGTAATGGTGGTGTGAGGGTTTGAGAAACTGAAAATATGATTTTGATAAAAATTTGTGTAAACTTCGAAAGGAGGCTTGCATCTAGCTAATTTGGGGTCAAGGAATCCATTTCTGGCTTCGGAATTGGATTTAGAGTTTGTTTGGAGGGTGAAACAGGCAATTGCAGGTCTAGCCATGTGTTTAAAAAAATACTTTTTGGCCAACTTTGACCAATAATTTGATGATGTTAGAATTTAATTCAAAGGTTGAGTCTAAGAGGGATTGATACTAGGTTATCAAAGGAGCATATGGATGTTAAAATTAAATGATATGGTGTATTGTAGTGGGAGAATAGAGTGGTCAAAGAAGAGTTGTTGAGCAGAAATTTCTGCAGTTAGGGCAAAAAGTCAAAAAGACAAAGGTTGAAGATGAAGTGGGAGTTAGATACCAATGGATTTTGATGGTAATTTTGGCTACGTCCGATCTCTGGTTTATTCCAAAAGCTCCGTAACGTTCATGTGGAGGTCCCAGTAAAATTTCAAGTCAATCCGACGGCCGGATCAAAATGAGGAGTAAAATGACTGTTTTATCCTCCAGGGTCAAATTAACCTAGTTTTGAGTGATTTTGAGAAAATAAATTTTATATTCATTCTTAGGTAGTTTAATTGAGTATGTATATTAAATTCATCAAAAAATAACATTTTTTAATTTTTGGTTATTTCAGATCAAAATATCGAGCGGGTAAGGTTCCTCAATTCCGAAACAAGCAATGCTTTTTCAACTTGTTTTCAAATTATTCCATAATTTATTTATGATTTTTTAGCATGTTTTGAAATATTTGATTGGGTGTTTTGAATATTGACTTGGATCCAGACCCAGATACAAGGTTTCAGAGTGCAGGTTACATTAACATTTTGGAAATAATAGTATTGCTTGAATTGTTCGTATTAAATGAAACTCTTTGATTTTGTTTATGGAAAATAAGTGCACATGGGTCGAGTGGCAAAAGAGTTTATATTCCAGTTTGAGGCTGTAGAGTGTACTCATTGAGTTTGTAAATGCCTGAGTGGCCCTGTTGGTCTTTGGACTTGAGTATTGAACGTTGACTAGGGAGCGTATCTTCCTCGGAATGCAAGTCCCTCAAAAGGTTGGATTGTATGTTCGTATCTTTTAGTGGTCTATTAAGATGAATTGCCCACCAGTGTAGCACTGTACTTAAATTTCTGAACTCTCTTTTACAATTTTATTTATCTGTTATAGTTTCACATGAAATGGCATTTTGCTGACATATATGTATCAACTGCTCGTTTGGATTCTTGCCCAATCATGCTAAACTATACTATTTTGAAACTAGTTTACTTAGAAATTGAGATACTCTACTGAGCTGTTGATGCTCATCCTACGTTACTTTCCCTTTTTCAGATATGAGAAAGCTGGGAGATGTGTACATAATAACCTACCAAGGTTTCTATATATTTTAGGAAGTTGTATCAGAAGTTTGTAGTAGAATAAAAGAAAATCTAGTATGTAATGTATACTTAATTGAATAATAGGTTGTAATAGTTCAAATTATGTTAGGTTAAAATTTTTGCATATGTTTATACAATAATTTGTGGTTTGTAAATTGTGGGTTATTATACTATGCTACGTAAACTTCTCAGCACTATAACTTTTTGTGGATTAAAGTAACACCTATCACATGTTGAGCCGATTTGGGGTGTGACAGGAACATATTTCCTCTAAGAAAGAACACTACCCTTGTTGCTACGAGCAACCTCAATCCCAAGAAAGGTTCTTCACATCGAAGGCCTCCCCAAGGTCTACCTTGACCTGTGCAATTTCAAAAATATTATCTCCATTAATAATAATATCATCTACATATACCAAAAGAATAACACACTGCCTAAAAGTATTCCGTTAAATGAAGCATGTATGATTAGAATGACATCTAGTGAACCCTAAATGTACAACTACACCACTCAACTGAAAGAACTAGGCTTGTGGTGACCTTTTCAGTCTCTTTATGGACTTATGTAGTCGACACACCTTCCTTGCATAGTCCCCCTTACCACGAAAACCTGGTGGTGCATCCATATAAATAGGCTCGTGTAGGTTACTGCGAAAAAAATGTATTTATCACATCCAACTGATGAAGAGACCAAGAGTACTCTGCAGCCAGAGAAATAATCAATTGAACGGTAGTCAACTTTTTCGTGGGAGCAAAGGTAGCACCAAAATCACGACCTGGTACCTAAGTAAAGCCCTTCACCACAAGCCTAGTCTTGTGAAGATCAATAATACCATTTGCAATAAAATTTAGGGTATAAACCCAGAGACAACCAACAGGCTTCACCCTTGAAGGTAAAGAGACAATAGCCCACATATGATTACGCTGAAGAGTGTTCATTTCCGCCTGCATGGCAAGAAGCAACTGGGACTCCCCGCATAGCCTCTAAAACAGAGCGCGAAACTAGCGTATCTGATAAGGTCATACTATATGGTCAAAATGTAGGAGATAGATTACTATAAGAAACATAACCAAAGATCAGATATAAAATCCTAACGATCCATCCATAACCAGCAACTGAACGACAATCACGCCACGAATAACGACGCTCTAAATCATCATCCTCCACTAACAATGTCTCATCAGATAAAGTAACCAGTTCACTACCTACAATCTCATCAGTATTAACAATTGNGTAACCAGTTCACTACCTACAATCTCATCAGTACTAACAATAGGTGCATCAATATGCTCAACGAACTGAAAAATATTACCTACATCATCGAGGTAGAGGGGACATCAGCAGGAGATGAGAACGAGGACAACGAACATAAACCTGTAAAGGAGAAGAGACTGGTGACTCTGTACTGATAGGGACAAGTAACTCTAGAGGAGGAGAGACTGGTGACTCTATAGTGACAGTGACTAATGACTCTAGCTCCTGTGGTAACAAAAAATCAAAAGGAGTATCATCAATTAGAGGGACAGACATAAGACTAGAAGAAAAATAAAAAATATGCTCAAGAAATGTAACATCGAAACTGTGGTACATACCACGCCTCATAGGATCATAACACTGATACTCCTTAGACTGTTGACAATAGCACACAAAAACATAATGAATCACTTTATCATCAAGTTTATACAAGTAGGAGACCGGTTTTGAACAAAAAATGTGCAACCAAAAATACTAGGGGGGACCGAAAAAAGTGTCCACACAGGGAATAAGACTTATAAAGAAGCTCTATACTAAAGAATATGACTTGTTGTAAAATTACACAGAAAGGTAGAAGTCAAAACAGTAAAATATTAACAAGATTTTGGTACCCCCATACCTCTAAGCATACAACGTGCTATCCCTATCAAAGTCCTATTTTTCCTTTCAATAACTTCATTTTTTTCAGGAGTATATGAGCAAGTGAGCTTTAGAAAGATACCCTGAGAAGAAAGATAAGACACTAAGATATCAAACACATATTCTTTGGCATTATCCGAATGAAGAGCACGAAAAATGACATTGAATTATGTCTTAATCATCTAGAGAAATTGAGTGATGGCAAGAAATACATCGGACTTCCTATGCAAAAGGTGTTGGAACGGAAATCTCAAGAATCATTGATAGCGCGTATGTATCAAACACAAATATTTTTCTTTAAAACCCTACAAGGTGGAATTAGGGTTTACCTTTGAGATCGCTCTGGATTGATCTCGTCTCAGCATGAATGTAGAAACTAACAACAAATGTAGAAAACAACTCAACGAACCTCACGACCTTCTATCATATATCCCCCAACGTCAAAATCCAAATGCAGTGTGGGCTGTAAGAACCTCTGAACTTCTACTCTCTTTCTCTCTCTCTCTCTCTCTCTCTCCCTCTCTCTCTCTCTCAGCCTCTCTAAAAAATGTGAATAATGAATTGATGCTGATTTAGAGAGTCTAAACGTCTATATATAAGCTACGACAGAAACCCTAAGGAGAACTACGGACTGGACTTTCAATGGCCTAGGATTCCTATGTTTAATCTAAAAGAAACATCCTATAGCCAATTAATAATATGTTAGTCTACTGAAAACTTATTATTGATTTTGTAAGTCTTATCTCAAAATTATATTCGAGCTCCTTATTATTATATGCTTAATAATCTCCTTACGTTTAAGATTACAGATGTCTATCAATTAAATAAATTACTGACAATTATATTCAATTAACTTCTTTTATTTCTTGAGACCTTACTACTCAACTTATTTGTCAAGTAGGATAATTAAATCTACCTGCAGGGTTTGACATTGACAAAACTTATGAGCTTCCTCAATAGGACATCATTAACCCATTTAAATACCAGAACATGATTTTTTTAATAATTATTTTCTATCATACAAATAATATCGTCTCCCAATTTATCGAGCTTATTAACTTAATATGAATCTCACTCTTTGATGAATTAAAGTGACACACATTATATTCAGGTGATAATTAAATATTTAGGAATTAAGAGCATAAGGAATCATAATAATCATGAGATATTTATTATCTTATTAAATTAGTAAAAAATAATAACCTCAACATGGACCTGTTCCATATAAAAAGTGTACAAGCGCAATAATCCGTGACATCAAACAACCTCTTACAGTCAATATAGACTTTGTTAGGATATTTCACTACAATCATATTGATGGTGTGTCCAATTCCATCTAAGATTGTAAACCTATATTCATATTATACAAGGATCCGATAATCTGGTCTTTTGTGCATAAGCCAAACTCTACACACAGATTATCTATAATATAAAATATAAGAGACACATGCATACCATATATTAAATATAATAAAAATATTTTGCCTACATAGATTCTCAATAAAATGGAAAAAATAAATTTCTATTAATTAATAAAACGAGTTTCACTACAAAAAATAAACTTTTAGCATACAACTCTATCAAAAGGTAGACTCAAGTACAACGAGTATTGTCATCTATAAATGTTACATAGAATCAAACACCACTCAGAGTAGTAATAGGGTAGGGTTCCCAAATATCAGAGTGTATTAGGTCAAATGGTCTAGGTGACTAGTAGATGTGACGAATATAATTGGTCCTAACATGTTTCGATAGGGAATAGATAACACATCAAGTTTACCACCAACATGAGCATTGCTCAAAGCAGAAAACAACATACATAAATATATAAAATTTATATGCCCAAAATGGTCATATCACAACTGAACAGTTTGTGACAAAAAATCAGAACAACAAGCACTAAATAAAATACTAGCATGCAAACTAAGAACACATAGAGATAAAGCAAGTGTGGGTGATGTAAGTATAGGAACTTGTAGAATTGGAGGTGGATTGCCTAGATAATACAATTCATTTCTCTCATATCCCTTAATAATAATCTTCCTAGTACTTAGGTCTTGCAAATAACACAAATCAGATAAGAATACAACTGCACAATAAAAATCTCTAGCTAACTGATGTACAGACAATAAATTCATGGCAAGCTTTGGCACATGAAAAATCAAACGTAATGTAAAGTCATCTGGGAGGCAGACTATACCCCTACTAGCAATAGAGGCATGTGTCTCATTTGCTAACTGAACCTGTATATGTAATTGCTCGTCAAAAATAGTGAAGTGATGAGCATTATCTATTATTTGACCATTCGCACCCAAGTCCAACATTCAAAGGGTAGACGGACTAGCGCAAGTATGAAAGGCACGAGGTATATCCATAGTAGTCACAACAGTAGTAGTCGGATCCTGAGAGATCAGGGCTGACATTAGTATGTCCAAGTGGGAAGTGATATCATCCATATCACTATACCAAAGAGAAATAATAGAATCAGTAGTAGGAACAATGACAGTAGGTTGTGATACCTCAACAATAGCAGCAGTATGGCCGCAAGGAGATGACTTAAGCTATAGATGGAGTTTCCAGCAAGCAGCCCTGAAATGTCCTAGTCGTCACAATCATCAGAATAACAAGAATCCCCTTGTCTGCGCTGATTTGGGGTGCCCTGACAAGGCTAGTCTGAGCTCTGTCCACCCCTAGCTGGAGGTCCTGAACGAGACTCTATAGTAGCTTCAAGTGCTATATGGTCGGTCTGAGGAGTTAAGATCGCAATTGGAAGTGATGGATGCGGTGTTCATGTTGTTGAATCATCTTATACACCTCATAAAGAGACGAAAAGCCTCATCGTCAACAAAATCTAAGAACGAGGTCCCTCAAACCCATCACGAAGCCCCATAAGAAACTTGTGAATTCTATCATCCTACTCTCGAGTACGCAAAAATGTCACTCCCTCGAGTTCTATTCTCGAAATAGTATCAAGAGTACGTAGAGTCTCATACTCAAGCTAGCGCTGGGTCAATTAGACATAATAATCCTAAATCGTCATATCTTGTTGTCGAGCATATGAGAGCTCCTAAGAAAGCTCATAAACTCGAACTCTCTGTCTTGACTAGGAATATATCTTTGATAATGCGCTCTACAGTTTCGAAATAGAGCTATGAAACTAGTGAATCCTACAAATAAATGGTTCCATTGAGCCAAATAACTATTCAAGAATAGCACAATTTTCAAAGAACCACGTAGAATATCCAAGGTTGTCGTTGGTTAGCTTTAAGTTAGATCCCATCAGCCAACCAAGCTTTCCCACACGGCCTAAGAAAGGCTAGAATGAGCTTGACCACTCAACAAAGTTATGGTCATTTAACAACTATGTCGTAACCTTTTGAGAAATCATACCCGACATTGCCAGTAATTCAACTGTGCGAGTAGGTACTGCATACTGGTAAAACATAAAAGTGGGAGAACTAGACGATACATTCCAGGTGGAATTACCAAGGGTCTTAGCAGTAGGAGTCTTAACGGTAGGAGTCTCAAGCCCCTCAATAGTAGTTATATCAATAACAATACGTGGAAACCCGTGACAAAACATACTCTAAGATAAATAAAGTGACAAAATAAGAAAAAATAATATACCTCTAGTCGAATAGTAGCGATAGATAAATAAGGTCCAGAAAGGTCCAAAATAATCAGGTCACGGTGCCTAGAAATCTAGTAAATATTTAAGTGATCTACTACATCAAAAACAGATCAACGGAGAAGATGATCCAACCCTTTTAAAAGGTCCTAGATACTGCAACCCTAGGAAAAAGAAGTCAGTGGTGCAAAAAGATGGTGACACTATAACGAAAAGCGTGAAGCACAAAGGCAGGGTAACTAGATTGGGTTGGGTTTGCTGCTGGGTGGATTTCGCTGCTAGGTTGGGCAATGGGTTGGGTCACTGGTTTTTGGGTCGTTGGGGACTTGGGTTAGTTTACTGGGTCAATGAAGTGGGTTGGGTCACTTGCCCAGTCGGAATTTGTGGCTGCTGTTGTAATGCCCCAATTTTTTGGAAACATTAATTGATATAAAAACACCCAAATAAAAATAACAAAGTGTTAATTATTCCAATAAAATTTCATTTATCAAAGTCATCTCTCAATACAAATAAATCTATCAATATAAATAAATCTCTCAATACAATTAAAACATCAATTATATCGACATCTTCTCGTCTTTAATACTTTGATTATCTCGTTTCAATTTTTTCTCTAAAATCAACCTAAAAATATTAAATAAAACGATAAAGTATACAATATGACGAGGAACAATATGTTCAAGGACATTAATTACCGAATAATCGAGTATCACAAAGTATCTCAATCAACAAATACAAAAGTCAAACTTGCATATCACACGTTATGCAATATCTTAACACAGGTCTAATACCTCACCAATTATCCCGCTTCAACCCGATCTCACGGGTCTCTTGGTTGGCGTTGCATCGGTTATTGGCTGCCACGACCCCGTCTTAATATCCACAAAACACGATCAATGAGATCAAAATATTCAACGATATTCAATCAAAATTTCAAAAATAATGATATCACAATATAGAATGTAAATAAGATGATAGTCAAAGAAAATACTCTTTGCAAAGAGATTTAAGAAGAGTATATTGCATACCACCCTGTACCTTAAGAGATTATATCATTTCACAAATTGAGTGGCATCATGTAAACTCTAAATCAAAGACCCCAACTCTATGTCGCTATCTTGTCTATATTTTCTTTCTTCCCTTTTTTTTTTCAATGATGCTTCTACCCTTTAATGAAAAACACAACACACAACTCCCATTAACTCTCACTCACCCACCACACATTGACCAATTCTCTTTTTTTTTTCTTCCTTTGTTTCTTTAGCTTCTTTTCAAAGTCATTCACATGGGTGAAGACTAACAAACATAAAAGTTACATATATTTATATTTTGCTCCCCTTTGTTTCACTTCATATATATGAGCCACAAAACTTAAATATTTCTTATACTTTTAACTCAAAACTCTTAATATTTTACCCTTAAAATACATCTAAAAATTTGGGATCTCACAATTTACCCCCTTAAAAGAATTTTGCCCCCAAATTCCTTAAGCTATTGATTTCCATGGCACATCATTATCATTATATTTTTTTTACATCCTCCACAATTTAAACATATATGTAATATGTTGACAAATAAGGGGAGCTTAATGTAATTATCCAAAAACTATATTTACATCTTTTCAAACGTTCAGAACTTGAACCACCAAGCTCTCTCTCTCTCTTCTTTTACCTAGTTGTTTGACCTCACAATGAAAATANTGTTTGACCTCACAACGAAAACACAGTGAACTCACACTTCCCACAAATCTCATATAAGATCTGAAGCCTAAAATGTGATACCATTTGTAACGCCCCAATTTTTTATAGATGTTAATTGATATAAAAACACTTAAATAAAAATAACAGAGCGTTAATTGTCCCAATAAAATTTTATTTATCAAAATCATCTCCTAATACAAATAAATCTATCAATATAAATAAATCTCCTAATACGATTAAAATATCAATTATATCGACATCTTCTCGTCTCGTCTTTAATACTCTAATTATCTCGTTCAGATCTTTTCTCTAAAATTAATCTGAAAATATTAAATAAAGCGGGAAAGTATATAATATGATGAGAAAAAAATATGTTCAAAGACATTAATTAACGAATAATCGAGTATTACAAAGTATCTCAATCAATAAATACAAAAATCATATTTGCATGTCACACGTTATGCAAGATCTTAAAACAGATCTGACACCTCATTAATCATCCCACCTCAACCCAATCTCATGCGTCTCTTGGTTGGCGATGCATCGGCTATTGGTTGCCACAATCCTGTCTCAATATCCTCAGAACACGATCAATGAGATCAAAATATTCAACGATATTCAATCAAAATTTCAAAAATAATGATATCACAATATGAAATTCAAATCAGAAGATAGTCAAAAAAATATTCTTTGCAAAGAGATTTAAGGAGAACATATTGCATATTACCTTGTACCTTAAGGGATTATCTCATTTCACAAATTGAGCGGCAACATGTAAACTCTAAATCAAAGACTCCAATTCTTTGTCACTATCTTGTCTGCATTTTCCTACTTCCCTTTTTTCTTTTCAATGATGCTTCTACCTTTTTATGGAAAACACGATACATAACTCCCATTAACTCTCAATCACCATCACCCCATTGACCAATTCACTTTTTTTTTTATCTTGCTTTGTTTCTTTAGCTTCTTTTCAAAGTCATTCACGTGGGTTAAGACTAATAAACATAAAAGTTATATATATTTATACTTTGTTTCACCTAATATATATCAACCATAAAACTTAAATATTCCTTATAGTTTCACCTCAAAATTCCTAATATTTTACACTTAAAATACTTCTAAAATATTGGGATCTCATGGATGTCGGTGGAATGCGCTGGGATGCTGGGAGTTGTTGTCGCTGTCGATGGAGTGGCTAGGGCTGTGGTGGTTTTGCTAGGGCAGTGGGTGGTTTCAGGCAGTGGCTGGGGTAGTGGGCTGGTTCTATGGGTGGCTGTCGGTGGTTGGTTTGGGTGGTATTGTGGAGACTGGGATGGTTTCGTTGGGTGGCTGCTGTCGATGGATAGTGGGGAAGGCTAGGGTTAGGGTTTAGGGTTAGAGGTAGGGTTTTACTCTAGTACCAACTTGAAGTATCTATGAGTGAAAAGAATGCATAAACTGAGTGTAGAGTCTCGTATATATAGCCAAATAATAATACAAAGTGACTAGAATACCCCTCTGATCTAGGCAATACATAAAAGTCATAGTAAGGGTAAAAAAGAGAAAAACCAAGAAAACTAAACTATAACTCCAACACATATTAAGAGTTGCTTTCTAATTTGTTCATAATAAAATGTACCCGATTAACAGAGATCTACTTTCTTGCTTTTATTCATTTGATCTTTCCTCTTGGACTGTGAGTATCATTTCTCTCATTCAGGCTACCTAATTATCAATTACCAATCTATTACAATTGTAAGTTAGCTTGCCTGTACTGATTATAAAATAGGCAGTTCCCAATGGTAGTTAAACAAAACTATCACATTCGATGCAATTACAAGGTATTAACTCCAATGTCTTCAAGACAAATTAATCTGAGGATATGTATTCTAAGCTCAAAGACCAACAAAAATAACAAACTTTTGGGCACAGAGAGCCTTATTCTAGAGGTGGTAAAATTGAAAAATGGTCTTGTGGTTAGTTTGGAAAAACAAAAAGAAGATACAAAATTTGGTAGTACCCAGTGCACAAGATCGATTTGCAGACCCCACTGAGGTGTTTGTACCTTAATGAGAATTTTAAAGCATCACTGGCTTTAGATGGAGAATATGGAAGACAGATGTGATGGGATAGATAGACTTCAACTACGCATACACTAAGAGCTACAACCTATGGAAAAGAAAGAAGCAAATAAAGAACAGTTAAATGAATTTTGTGGACAAAAGGTGGATAAGGCAATATAGTGGAAGTGGATGTCCAATGTGCATATCCTATTCCATGGTGGAATTTCCACTAAAGAATTTGATTGAAGGCTTCAAGCCAGGTCTCACATTCTAAGAAGAGGAAATACAGAGCCCCAGTCTCTTTGCCCTTTCAATGTTCTTTTAATTGTGTGATGATTGATAATATATTCTAATGCTTAGATCCATTAGAACTTGTTGGGATTTCACACAATTTAAATCTACTAACAAACACACACAATCGAAGAACAAATCAAGAATATAAAACAATAAGAAACAAAAAAGAACAAGACACAGATTTTACGTGGTTCGGCAATTTGCCTACGTCCACGAAGCTGCAGGGATTTCACTATTGAGAGAGTTGAGTACCGAGAGCGGCTGTACAATCCACGATTTTAACCCTAATCACCATGAANGCTATATATGGGTTGTAAAATTTTCAGGGTAAGGGATTTGTTGAATAATCTAGTTTAAGTATAAATGACATGTTTTTGATCGGATCGACAAGAGAATTAGTCGAAGTGCGTATAAATTCATCTAAATATCCTTAATCGTTAAATTAAAAAAATTATAAAAAAAATAATTTTCATTCATGATTAGATTTTTTCACAACTAACGAAATTTTGTTTTTGGANCAAACTAGACTCCATAAAAAAAACCAATAGAACTGTTGCCCAAAAAACAATGATGCATTCCAACAGCAGGCTTCTCTTAACTCCAAGATTCTTTTTGCAACATTTACGAATATATTTCCAGGATTTATGCCGTTATAGGTCTGATAAATTAGCTATTAGTCACCTCATGCAACTCTTCTCTTTTGTCCTGGCTTATGACAAGTCGCATAAAAGATGGATTCTAAGCATGACAAAGGTGGAGATCACACTTAAAAAAGAATAATTCCAAACTATAAAAGTTAGTTGAAACTAATAAATTAATCTGGGTGCCAGAATTGGCAACTGCCCTTAGAGTAGGAGTGAGCCACTCTGTCACCTAGCTCACATGTCAACTTGGAAGTCTTTGTTTCCAAAGAGAGAAAGAAAGATCTAATCTTTTTAGCCTCATATGATGTAGTAGGAGAATCATATAGTTTTTAGCTAAATTCAGTTAAAACAATCCTGATTTGGAAACATATTCTTTTTATGATGAATAATTGGAAGTGTATTCTTTGTTTTGTTATAGGGGTGAAAGTTGGGGGGGTCAACCAGAACCCAATATAAGCTCAATCTAAAAATATTATGGACAAAGATTATCAATATTTGAGTTTGATTTAGGCAAAAAAATCAGGCTTTTTCATTCTGTTCATCCACACCAAGAAGATGCACCAGTTTTTTTCTTGTGGCCACCTCTAATTTCCCCTTCATGAAGTTAATGGCTTGATGAAATTTCTCCAATGGCACGCAACATTTTTGTCAAAAGACATCTGACAATTCAAATATAAAGCTTGTCTCTTGAAACTGTCATGATTGGGAAATAACTGAAAGTGAAATATGCAAATTCTCTGCTAATATTAGCTTGTGACCATAACATCGCCTTTAGGTGAAGAAAATCATTGGTCAAGCTCTCATTCTCTCTTCCACTAATGGTTTTGGAGGATTTCCATGTGATTTCCAACCACTTGAATTGTCCTTTTTGGTTGTGCATTGACTATTTCTTCACGCGTTATCTCATAGAAGTTTGCTTCAACTTTATGTGAAAATTGTCTTGTTTCTCTGCACCAGATGGCCATGAAGACAATAACTTTTTTTTTTTTTAAATTTTTTTTGGGGGAGGGAGGGAGGGAAAGGGGAGGAAGGACTTGAATCCTTTATCTTAACAAAGTAAAACTTTTAGAAGGTAAGCAATACTATTGAACCAAAGACCCGTTGGTATTATGAAGACAATAACTACAGTCTACAAGCAACAGAATTTCTTTTGTTTGCATTGAAACGACCGAAATATTTTAATTTTTCTTAAAAAATGCAACTGACATTGATTGAATTAAAGGACTAAAATTTCATTTTTTTTTTACCAAAAATGCCCGAAATGTTTATGTTTCCAGGTACAAAAATGAATTAATGATTGAATGTCAAAACCAAAACAACCAATGTCATTGGAAAAAAACTCTCCAAATTTTTGCTCGGTTTCTATAATGTTTCCAAAATATTTGCAAAACGCTTCCATTTTAGACTGACCAAAACTATGCACCAAAAACAAATTTCGATTCTTAATTGAATATTGAAATTTCTCTATTTCTAGGTATTTCAGAATATGTCGACATCCTTGGGTATGCTTTGATCAATATTATGGAAATAAATTTTTATACTCTTTCTCCTTTTTTTTTCATCTCTGAAAGATTTTTATTTCTGAATTAGTTGACACTATGCAACACCCATACGAAATTTTGACCATTAGAGTCTACCGTGTAATGGTCTGTGTGTTTTATACAACCTGCTTTTTTCCCTCAAGTTTTTCTAAGTGTTCACATCCATCTATGCATAGTTGTGAACACAGAGAATAAGTCTGTAACTGCACCGTGCACAAGACTGCAGTCCACATACAAAGCAAATGTAGGTAAATCAAGCAGTAATTATTTACGTAGGGACCTTTTAAACTTCCCTCTCATTTTAACAACTCCTAAAAATCCTGAGAATTCAGAACACATTACAATAATTTTTGTGCCCTGCTAATCAGGAAGATGTTGGAATCCACTCACCACCTTGAATAAAATTCTGCACCGAGTAGGAGAAAACATGTTCAGCTGGAATCTGGCTACTCCATGATACTCGCGCTGACAAACTCGATCCAGCCCCAGAATTCCCAAATTCCCCGTAGTAGAGAGTTTTCAATGCAAAATCACCACTCCAAGGCAACCACCCTTGTGGTGTAACCAAAGCCTCCAACATACACTGTATAAAAACTGTCCTCGAATACTCCTTCCATGGCCTCCCCAAGAAATTCTTGTGCACACTGGGTTTGCCATAGTACAACGCCATATACTCATCGGTACCATTGACCACACAATTCTGAAAAACAAAACCTGTTGATTGGGCTGGATCTATTCTGCCATGAGCTGTCACAGCATTGTTCTCACCCTTTTCGGGTTTAAGTTGTCGTGGTCGGACTAGTATTAGGCAGTCTTGGAAAAATGCAGCTGAGTTTCCAAAAATGAAATCCACATTCCCTTGGATGCGACATGACTTGTAATATTGGCGAAGGGAGTGCGCATATAGTGTGTCTTGATTGCCAATTAGTTCACAGTTCTCAAGGATGGACAGATCACTGTCAGATCGAAAGGCCACCGCTTGATGAGCATCAGGACCAGCTGTGTTCTTGATGGTAAGATCACTAGCCATGAATCCATCACCGAGAACTCCTGTTCCAGCATGATCGACAATGTTTAACACAATTTAACTACTTATGCACCAAATCAGTTCACTAGAACTATGAATCTGCAAAGCATGTAGCTCATGTTTCATGCCCAATCCTTATTTTAACATCGAATAGGGCTAACCATGGATGTCTGATTTGGTTTAAATAAAATACCACTATCAATAAGAAAAGTTTTTAATTGAATTGGCTTTTCGAGTAGGTTGCAAAAGAACTGAGTTGTTCATGAAAAGCTCGGGAATGAGCCTAACTTGAGATTCATCCAAGTTCATTCATTTGCAAAATGAACCAAGGTCGAATCCAAATTTAAGCTCATTTAATAAACAAGAATAGCCTAACACCGACTTATTTCGCTTGCTAATATATGCATATAAAGGAGGCACTCTTGATCTTACACAATTCTGAATTCGAGTTAAAAGTTAAAAACAAGATCGAGCTCAATTGGATTAATCAGACTAGCCGAGCACAGGTTCAGAGAAAAAAATAAACAAGCTGTTCTTGAGCAAGTGTTTGAAGGTTGAAACAATATCGAGCCCCTTTGCAAATGAACAAATGGAGGTTATAACATTCTGGTGCTCAGCACGGTTCCCTTCTTGTACACCTCCTATTCAAGTTTCATTTACACAATACCCTAGCATGTGTTGACCTTTGAATAAAGACTGCCTTTACTGGTCAAGTCCATCATGTGTTTTTTTGTCCCATATCAAGAGCAAATGAATCTCTAGGAACATATACAACCGCGTAAGGCTGTGACAGCAAACACCATTCCCAGCCACTAATGCAGAACGTGTGAGTCCTACCAAACATGACCATATCTCTTTCTTAGCACTAAAGATTTGCAATAAACTGGTACTATAACTACAATGTTTGTGACTAATCTGCTATGAATATTTTTCCTACCTTTGGGGATAATCTACAGTCAAATACTACGTNAACCAAGGTCGAATCCAAATTTAAGCTCATTTAATAAACAAGAATAGCCTAACACCAACTTATTTCACTTGCTAATATATGCATATAAAGGAGGCGCTCTTGATCTTACACAATTCTGAATTCGAGTTAAAAGTTAAAAACAAGATCGAGCTCAATTGGATTAATCAGACTAGCCGAGCACAGGTTCAGAGAAAAAAATAAACAAGCTGTTCTTGAGCAAGTGTTTGAAGGTTGAAACAATATCGAGCCCCTTTGCAAATGAACAAATGGAGGTTATAACATTCTGGTGCTCAGCACGGTTCCCTTCTTGTACACCTCCTATTCAAGTTTCATTTACACAATACCCTAGCATGTGTTGACCTTTGAATAAAGACTGCCTTTACTGGTCAAGTCCATCATGTGTTTTTTTGTCCCATATCAAGAGCAAATGAATCTCTAGGAACATATACAACCGCGTAAGGCTGTGACAGCAAACACCATTCCCAGCCACTAATGCAGAACGTGTGAGTCCTACCAAACATGACCATATCTCTTTCTTAGCACTAAAGATTTGCAATAAACTGGTACTATAACTACAATGTTTGTGACTAATCTGCTATGAATATTTTTCCTACCTTTGGGGGTAAAATATACAGTCAAATACTACGTATCACTAGATAATTAAACAATTCCACACTGATTTCGAAAATATATTCATAGCAGATTAGGTGTTATAATGCAAGGTGCAGATGAGATGAGATGATGATATAATATATTACCGTAACACGCTAAATATTTACTCATCAAGTAAGTCTACAGAAATGTTAATATCTAATTAGTATGTATGGCCACATAATAGCAACTTAAACAAATCAAGAAATTAAGGCAAATAGATTTTTACACTAAAACTGTTCACTTACCAACAGTAGCAGTATTATAGGTGGAAAGCCCAGGCTGGCCCACATTCAATGACCCCGTAATGACGGTTTTGCCCACGCCATCCCCCAAAAATACCACATTTCTCTTCTCCAATGGAACCCGAACCGTTTCCTCATACAACCCTTCCTTGATCCATATCACAAACCTCCGGCTCCCCCCATTATCCGGGGCCGCGTTCACCGCCTCCTGCACCGTAGCATACTCACATCCGCCCTTGCCCTTACACACCGTCACGTCTGGCTTCAACCCCGCCGGAACGCCACCCTTATACTCCAACCCAGACCCACCACCTGGTTCCCAAAACCCGTCCCGCTCCGTCTTGGGTGGGCCCCACGACCCGGTTTCGTTCCCAATTATGTCATAACACCGTATCATACTCAAGGCGTTACTTGTCAATCCAATCAGAGAATTCATAAACGCCATCGTCTGATTCACCATTGAAGTGTCATTCGCGTACTTCAAACCAGACCAACAGTCATACTGGTATGCTAAGCTCGCACTCATCCATGCACGTGAGTCCTTGATTCTGCCACGTGGCAAGGCTCCAGCCGTAGATGAGATCCTGTACTCCGAATTGTGAAGTGATTCTAAACAGTTTTTGGCCGCGGTTGTGCGGTTGAGATTGCCTGTGGACGAGTCTAGGATATTCTGGACCATGGATTGAGCTGTTTTGAGGTTTTGGGAAGAGACCCACATAGCTGATTGGATGATTTGGAGTGGGGTTGGGTTGGGAGGCACTTGATTTGATCCGAACAGTGAGGTTTCACAGGTCTCTGGGAAGCGTGAAGACTTGCAGGCTTGTCGGATCTCTGGGGAAGTTGAGGCCATTGAGGGCTTTGGAGAGGGTGGTTTCGAAATGGGTTTGGTAAATTTTGGTGGAGATGGACCACGGTGGTGCGTGGCGGAGGAAAGAGAAAAGAAGAGGAGTAAAGAGAGTATAGCGAGAGAGAAGATGGTGGCCATTGAAATGAGAAGAAATTTCAGAGAGAAATTGGACTTGGAATGGAGGGACACAGATGTGGGTTTTATAGGCTTTCTGTGGTGCATGATTATATATATCTGTGCGCATGTGTGATGATGTTTTGGAGGGTAGTGATTTGTTTGGAATGTGAGGGGAGAGAGAATTGTCTGATATGGAAATGGGACTGGAGTGACGGGTTTGAATAATTAAGTGTTGAATGACATTGTTGGGAGTGTTTTGATATGTAGAGAGAGAGAGAGCGCGCACTCTCTGAGGAAGAACCGAAGGAGCCCTATGAGGTCTGGGCAGATCTATGCGGACTGTTTGGTTGTGGGTTTATGGACAGTTGTGGAGTGGTTTGCATAATTAAATGGAGATCTGGTTTTAGATTTAAGAAATCTGAGATTTTATTCTCGTAATACCTCGTTGATTTTGCTATATATGGGTTGTAAAATTTTCAGGGTAAGGGATTTGTTGAATAATCTAGTTTTAGTATAAATGACATGTTTTTGATCGGATCGACAAGAGAATTAGTCGAAGTGCGTATAAATTCGTCTAAATATTCTTAACCGTTAAATTAAAAANCATCATCTGCATTCATATAACTTTGAGCCCTTGGCAAGAGCTTTGTCATACTTATAAGAGGGGCCTTGGACAATGAAAATAAAAATCTAGAAGGTTGAAGTCCTCCAATAAGGGCAATCAAGACTATCTTATCATCCAAGTTGTCGATTTGCAGGGACTCTCTAGTAAAGCATAACACCTAAAATTCAAGGCATCATCTGCATTCATATAACTTTGAGCCCTTGGCAAGAGCTTTGTCATACTTATAAGAGGGGCCTTGGACAATGAAAATAAAAATCTAGAAGGTTGAAGTCCTCCAATAAGGGCAATCAAGACTATCTTATCATCCAAGTTGTCGATTTGCAGGGACTCTCTAGTAAAGCATAACACCTAAAATTCAAGGCATCATCTGCATTCATATAACTTTGAGCCCTTGGCAAGAGCTTTGTCATACTTATAAGAGGGGCCTTGGACAATGAAAATAAAAATCTAGAAGGTTGAAGTCCTCCAATAAGGGCAATCAAGACTATCTTATCATCCAAGTTGTCGATTTGCAGGGACTCTCTAGTAAAGCATAACACCTAAAATTCAAGGCATCATCTGCATTCATATAACTTTGAGCCCTTGGCAAGAGCTTTGTCATACTTATAAGAGGGGCCTTGGACAATGAAAATAAAAATCTAGAAGGTTGAAGTCCTCCAATAAGGGCAATCAAGACTATCTTATCATCCAAGTTGTCGATTTGCAGGGACTCTCTAGTAAAGCATAACACCTAAAATTCAAGGCATCATCTGCATTCATATAACTTTGAGCCCTTGGCAAGAGCTTTGTCATACTTATAAGAGGGGCCTTGGACAATGAAAATAAAAATCTAGAAGGTTGAAGTCCTCCAATAAGGGCAATCAAGACTATCTTATCATCCAAGTTGTCGATTTGCAGGGACTCTCTAGTAAAGCATAACACCTAAAATTCAAGGCATCATCTGCATTCATATAACTTTGAGCCCTTGGCAAGAGCTTTGTCATACTTATAAGAGGGGCCTTGGACAATGAAAATAAAAATCTAGAAGGTTGAAGTCCTCCAATAAGGGCAATCAAGACTATCTTATCATCCAAGTTGTCGATCTGCAGGGACTCTCTAGTAAAGCATAACACCTAAAATTCAAGGCATCATCTGCATTCATATAACTTTGAGCCCTTGGCAAGAGCTTTGTCATACTTATAAGAGGGGCCTTGGACAATGAAAATAAAAATCTAGAAGGTTGAAGTCCTCCAATAAGGGCAATCAAGACTATCTTATCATCCAAGTTGTCGATTTGCAGGGACTCTCTAGTAAAGCATAACACCTAAAATTCAAGGCATCATCTGCATTCATATAACTTTGAGCCCTTGGCAAGAGCTTTGTCATACTTATAAGAGGGGCCTTGGACAATGAAAATAAAAATCTAGAAGGTTGAAGTCCTCCAATAAGGGCAATCAAGACTATCTTATCATCCAAGTTGTCGATTTGCAGGGACTCTCTAGTAAAGCATAACACCTAAAATTCAAGGCATCATCTGCATTCATATAACTTTGAGCCCTTGGCAAGAGCTTTGTCATACTTATAAGAGGGGCCTTGGACAATGAAAATAAAAATCTAGAAGGTTGAAGTCCTCCAATAAGGGCAATCAAGACTATCTTATCATCCAAGTTGTCGATTTGCAGGGACTCTCTAGTAAAGCATAACACCTAAAATTCAAGGCATCATCTGCATTCATATAACTTTGAGCCCTTGGCAAGAGCTTTGTCATACTTATAAGAGGGGCCTTGGACAATGAAAATAAAAATCTAGAAGGTTGAAGTCCTCCAATAAGGGCAATCAAGACTATCTTATCATCCAAGTTGTCGATTTGCAGGGACTCTCTAGTAAAGCATAACACCTAAAATTCAAGGCATCATCTGCATTCATATAACTTTGAGCCCTTGGCAAGAGCTTTGTCATACTTATAAGAGGGGCCTTGGACAATGAAAATAAAAATCTAGAAGGTTGAAGTCCTCCAATAAGGGCAATCAAGACTATCTTATCATCCAAGTTGTCGATTTGCAGGGACTCTCTAGTAAAGCATAACACCTAAAATTCAAGGCATCATCTGCATTCATATAACTTTGAGCCCTTGGCAAGAGCTTTGTCATACTTATAAGAGGGGCCTTGGACAATGAAAATAAAAATCTAGAAGGTTGAAGTCCTCCAATAAGGGCAATCAAGACTATCTTATCATCCAAGTTGTCGATCTGCAGGGACTCTCTAGTAAAGCATAACACCTAAAATTCAAGGCATCATCTGCATTCATATAACTTTGAGCCCTTGGCAAGAGCTTTGTCATACTTATAAGAGGGGCCTTGGACAATGAAAATAAAAATCTAGAAGGTTGAAGTCCTCCAATAAGGGCAATCAAGACTATCTTATCATCCAAGTTGTCGATCTGCAGGGACTCTCTAGTAAAGCATAACACCTAAAATTCAAGGCATCATCTGCATTCATATAACTTTGAGCCCTTGGCAAGAGCTTTGTCATACTTATAAGAGGGGCCTTGGACAATGAAAATAAAAATCTAGAAGGTTGAAGTCCTCCAATAAGGGCAATCAAGACTATCTTATCATCCAAGTTGTCGATCTGCAGGGACTCTCTAGTAAAGCATAACACCTAAAATTCAAGGCATCATCTGCATTCATATAACTTTGAGCCCTTGGCAAGAGCTTTGTCATACTTATAAGAGGGGCCTTGGACAATGAAAATAAAAATCTAGAAGGTTGAAGTCCTCCAATAAGGGCAATCAAGACTATCTTATCATCCAAGTTGTCGATCTGCAGGGACTCTCTAGTAAAGCATGACACCTAATCACATAGTGATTCTCCCTTCCCTTTCTTTAAGTTTAGTAGTTTGTTGAATTTCTATTAAGGGTGCAACTCGGGCGGGTTGGACAATCAACTCTAGCCCAACCCTAGGTATACAATCTTCAACTCTAACCCTAGCTCTAACTCTACCTTGGGTTGGAAAACTCAACCCGAGCACTGCCCGAGTTTAATTTGGGCGGGCTCGGGTTGAATTCGGGTTGCGAATTTCAGGTTACTTTACAGGTTCAATTCGGGTAGAGCCTAAAATAGGTTTGTTGTTCTAAACTTAATACATATATTACATAATATTCACTTAAATTAACAACCAATAACTTCAACCAAGTTTTTAACGAGAGAGGCTGAGAGAACGAGAGAGGCAAAGAGAATGATATAACAAAAATGAAAAATCAGTGCTAATGCTTTATATATATAATATATATATATAATTTTTTTTTAATTTGTCGAGTTAACCCGAGCCCAACCCAAATTGAATTCGGGTTGGGGTTTTTTGACCCAAGCACAACCCTAGTATTAAAAACCCTTGCCCAAGTCCTAATTTTTTCGAGTTGGGCTCGGGTTGAAATCGGGTTGCCCAACCCAAGTTGCACCCCTAATTTCTATGAGTTCACCTTCATATGAATTGGGATATGAACGATTTACTTAATTCAACGAGTGAACTAATGGATCTTGGGGGAAGTTTATTGAACTAGGGTTGAGTTGTTCCCTTAAAAGTTATGGGGAATACTCGACACATGATCTGATCTGGCACACTATGGAGAAGCATGAAAGACTTGAAAGTTTCCAAGTGATTCAAGGGGATTTTCTCCATTAAAAGCAATCTATTTTAGGTAGCTTGAACTTTGGAGGCAAAGGATAGTGTGTCATATAATGTGAAAAAGGGGACTCCATGCGCATAACAAGAATTTCCACCATTTCAAGAAGCTCTGACTTTCACTGTATTGAGTAAGTCCCCAATGTGACCATTTACCTCTCTAAATTTTTGGTCTAAAGAGTTATCTTCTTCTTGTTGGTGAGGGGTATCCTTGTGTCTATGCTCATCTCTGGCATCTTTCACCTGATTACATTGTGTTTTCCCTAAACAGGAGACCTACTAAGGAAATTGGTCAATAAGCATCTGGATGATTTGCTGAGTTTGTTAGGCCAAACCCTCCATGGTTTAATTCATTTTGTCGTAGTTTTTTTCCACATTAAGCATTCTCTGAGCTTCTTATTGTTTATTGACTCAAGGGAGACTCTATCATGATTGTCCCCTTTGGGTGACTCTTGAGAATGATGGTCTCTAGGGATGTTGTCTCTAGTAGCTTCCATCAATCTGGTAGTCACCATTTAAAATCCTCAATTGAGGGAAATCGTGAAATGCAACGAATTTATTGTTATTCTTATAGATGGCGCTAAACTATTGATTCAAAATTTGTAGTAACCTCCACTTCAGCTTGTCGGAGCTCCGATGACCTAAAAACAAAAGTTAGAGATTGAAAGGTGAGCTCTAGGNGCAATCTTGGTCAATTAACTCATCTTGCTCTCTCAAAGCATATTTGTCACCCCCAATAGGCTGGGATGGAATAGATTGCTTCGGTTGTTTAGCAAGATCAGAAATATCCCATGATTGGGCATTCTCCGCTAAACTATCAAAGTAGTCTAATGTTTCCTCGGGCTTTTCCTTGGGTGTACCAAGCTAATCTCTTCCAAATCTAGGTTTGCTCGAACTCTTTGTACATACTCCCTTCGTGCTAAACTATTTTCTCCTCTAGCTACCAGCCCCCCTGAGATCATTTTTGTTTCTCCCAAGGGTTTCTTATGCTCATGATCTCCTGGAGTTTAGTTACCCTAAAATGAAGCCCTATATTCTTTCTTGTTTCGGTCCACAAATCTTTCCAAATAGTCTCGTTGGATCAAATCTTTTATCTGATCCTTTAAGGTGGCACAATTATTTGCTCCACTGTTGTGTTTAATGGGGTGTACCCCTATAATTTACCAAATTGGAACCAAGGTCCCAATCTCTCCTCATTGTAACTTGCTTAGCTCGCCCTTTCTTTGAGGTTGCAGCCTTTTTTGACTTATATTGATCTTTTCTTTTCTTATCTGAAGAGCGACATTGTCCTCATTTTCTAAAATTCAAGGCATCATCTACATTCATATAACTTTGAGCCCTTGGCAAGAGCTTTGTCATACTTATAAGAGGGGCCTTGGACAATGAAAATAAAAATCTAGAAAGTTGAAGTCCTCCAATAAGGGCAATCAAGACTATCTTATCATCCAAGTTGTCGATCTGCAGGGACTCTCTAGTAAAGCATGACACCTAATCACATAGTGATTCTCCCTTCCCTTTCTTTAAGTTTAGTAGTTTGTTGAATTTCTATTAAGGGTGCAACTCGGGCGGGTTGGACAATCAAAATCCTAGCCCAACCCTAGGTATACAATCTTCAACCCTAACCCTAGCCCTAACCCTACCTTGGGTTGGAAAACTCAACCCGAGCACTGCCCGAGTTTAATTTGGGCGGGCTCGGGTTGCGAATTTCAAGTTACTTTACAGGTTCAATTCGGATAGAGCCTAAAATAGGTTTGTTGTTCTAAACTTAATACATATATTACATAATATTCACTTAAATTAATAACCAATAACTTCAACCAAGTTTTTAACGAGAGAGGCTGAGAGAACGAGAGAGGCAAAGAGAATGATATAACAAAAATGAAAAATCAGTGCTAATGCTTTATATATATAATATATATATATATAATTTTTTTTTTAATTTGTCGAGTTAACCCGAGTCCAACCCAAATTGAATTCGGGTTGGGGTTTTTTGACCCAAGCACAACCCTAGTATTAAAAACCCTTGCCCAAGTCCTAATTTTTTCGAGTTGGGCTCGGGTTGAAATCGGGTTGCCCAACCCAAGTTGCACCCCTAATTTCTATGAGTTCACCTTCATATGAATTGGGATATGAACGATTTACTTAATTCAACGAGTGAACTAATGGATCTTGGGGGAAGTTTATTGAACTAGGGTTGAGTTGTTCCCTTAAAAGTTATGGGGAATACTCGACACATGATCTGATCTGGCACACTATGGAGAAGCATGAAAGACTTGAAAGTTTCCAAGTGATTCAAGGGGATTTTCTCCATTAAAAGCAATCTATTTTAGGTAACTTGAACTTTGGAGGCAAAGGATAGTGTGTCATATAATGTGAAAAAGGGGACTCCATGCGCATAACAAGAATTTCCACCATTTCAGGAAGCTCTGGCTTTCACTGTATTGAGTAAGTCCCCAATGTGACCATTTACCTCTCTAAATTTTTGGTCTAAAGAGTTATCTTCTTCTTGTTGGTGAGGGGTATCCTTGTGTCTATGCTCATCTCTGGCATCTTTCACCTGATTACATTGTGTTTTCCCTAAACAGGAGACCTACTAAGGAAATTGGTCAATAAGCATCTGGATGATTTGCTGAGTTTGTTAGGCCAAACCCTCCATGGTTTAATTCATTTTGTCGTAGTTTTTTTCCACATTAAGCATTCTCTGAGCTTCTTATTGTTTATTGACTCAAGGGAGACTCTATCATGATTGTCCCCTTTGGGTGACTCTTGAGAATGATGGTCTCTAGGGATGTTGTCTCTAGTAGCTTCCATCAATCTGGTAGTCACCATTTAAAATCCTCAATTGAGGGAAATCGTGAAATGCAACGAATTTATTGTTATTCTTATAGATGGCGCTAAACTATTGATTCAAAATTTGTAGTAACCTCCACTTCAGCTTGTCGGAGCTCCGATGACCTAAAAACAAAAGTTAGAGATTGAAAGGTGAGCTCTAGGGGGTCGACCCTTTGATGCTTAAATCAGTATTTCATAATAAAAATTAGTAGTGACTATGGAGTGAGTGTTGCTTACCTTTTTGTGTTTTTCCCCCAATCTCTATTTATAGATGTCAAGGTTAGCTTCCCTCAAGGGGTGAACTCTATGCTCCATTATCCATAGTGGGGAGGAAAAGACTCGTTTTGGGAATGGATTCTAAACTCCTGGGTTATTCTGTTGGGAGGATAAGACTCCACNTTCTCCCAAGGGTTTCTTATGCTCATGATCTCCTGGAGTTTAGTTACCCTAAAATGAAGCCCTATATTCTTTCTTGTTTCGGTCCACAAATCTTTCCAAATAGTCTCATNCTAAACTCCTGGGTTATTCTGTTGGGAGGATAAGACTCCACATTTGAGAGGATTCTAGACTGGCCCATGTATTTGAATCCCTCATCCGTTGATAAAGAGGGTGAGACTCCTCCTAGGTGAGGGGTCTTAACTCCTTTATCAAATCACATAGATAACTTTAATTGTTCCTTTTGACTAGGGAGTCATTTGATTTTTGAATTTCTTGTGAACATATTGCTTGGTTATNCCACTGTTGTGTTTAATGGGGTGTACCCCTATAATTTACCAAATTGGAACCAAGGTACCAATCTCTCCTCATTGTAACTTGCTTAGCTCGCCCTTTCTTTGAGGTTGCAGCCTTTTTTGACTTATATTGATCTTTTATTTTCTTATCTGAAGAGCGACATTGTCCTCATTTTCTAAAATTCAAGGCATCATCTACATTCATATAACTTTGAGCCCTTGGCAAGAGCTTTGTCATACTTATAAGAGGGGCCTTGGACAATGAAAATAAAAATCTAGAAGGTTGAAGTCCTCCAATAAGGGCAATCAAGACTATCTTATCATCCAAGTTGTCGATCTGCAGGGACTCTCTAGTAAAGCATAACACCTAAAATTCAAGGCATCATCTACATTCATATAACTTTGAGCCCTTGGCAAGAGCTTTGTCATACTTATAAGAGGGGCCTTGGACAATGAAAATAAAAATCTAGAAAGTTGAAGTCCTCCAATAAGGGCAATCAAGACTATCTTATCATCCAAGTTGTCGATCTGCAGGGACTCTCTAGTAAAGCATGACACCTAATCACATAGTGATTCTCCCTTCCCTTTCTTTAAGTTTAGTAGTTTGTTGAATTTCTATTAAGGGTGCAACTCGGGCGGGTTGGACAATCAAAATCCTAGCCCAACCCTAGGTATACAATCTTCAACCCTAACCCTAGCCCTAACCCTACCTTGGGTTGGAAAACTCAACCCGAGCACTGCCCGAGTTTAATTTGGGCGGGCTCGGGTTGCGAATTTCAAGTTACTTTACAGGTTCAATTCGGATAGAGCCTAAAATAGGTTTGTTGTTCTAAACTTAATACATATATTACATAATATTCACTTAAATTAATAACCAATAACTTCAACCAAGTTTTTAACGAGAGAGGCTGAGAGAACGAGAGAGGCAAAGAGAATGATATAACAAAAATGAAAAATCAGTGCTAATGCTTTATATATATAATATATATATATATAATTTTTTTTTTAATTTGTCGAGTTAACCCGAGTCCAACCCAAATTGAATTCGGGTTGGGGTTTTTTGACCCAAGCACAACCCTAGTATTAAAAACCCTTGCCCAAGTCCTAATTTTTTCGAGTTGGGCTCGGGTTGAAATCGGGTTGCCCAACCCAAGTTGCACCCCTAATTTCTATGAGTTCACCTTCATATGAATTGGGATATGAACGATTTACTTAATTCAACGAGTGAACTAATGGATCTTGGGGGAAGTTTATTGAACTAGGGTTGAGTTGTTCCCTTAAAAGTTATGGGGAATACTCGACACATGATCTGATCTGGCACACTATGGAGAAGCATGAAAGACTTGAAAGTTTCCAAGTGATTCAAGGGGATTTTCTCCATTAAAAGCAATCTATTTTAGGTAACTTGAACTTTGGAGGCAAAGGATAGTGTGTCATATAATGTGAAAAAGGGGACTCCATGCGCATAACAAGAATTTCCACCATTTCAGGAAGCTCTGGCTTTCACTGTATTGAGTAAGTCCCCAATGTGACCATTTACCTCTCTAAATTTTTGGTCTAAAGAGTTATCTTCTTCTTGTTGGTGAGGGGTATCCTTGTGTCTATGCTCATCTCTGGCATCTTTCACCTGATTACATTGTGTTTTCCCTAAACAGGAGACCTACTAAGGAAATTGGTCAATAAGCATCTGGATGATTTGCTGAGTTTGTTAGGCCAAACCCTCCATGGTTTAATTCATTTTGTCGTAGTTTTTTTCCACATTAAGCATTCTCTGAGCTTCTTATTGTTTATTGACTCAAGGGAGACTCTATCATGATTGTCCCCTTTGGGTGACTCTTGAGAATGATGGTCTCTAGGGATGTTGTCTCTAGTAGCTTCCATCAATCTGGTAGTCACCATTTAAAATCCTCAATTGAGGGAAATCGTGAAATGCAACGAATTTATTGTTATTCTTATAGATGGCGCTAAACTATTGATTCAAAATTTGTAGTAACCTCCACTTCAGCTTGTCGGAGCTCCGATGACCTAAAAACAAAAGTTAGAGATTGAAAGGTGAGCTCTAGGGGGTCGACCCTTTGATGCTTAAATCAGTATTTCATAATAAAAATTAGTAGTGACTATGGAGTGAGTGTTGCTTACCTTTTTGTGTTTTTCCCCCAATCTCTATTTATAGATGTCAAGGTTAGCTTCCCTCAAGGGGTGAACTCTATGCTCCATTATCCATAGTGGGGAGGAAAAGACTCGTTTTGGGAATGGATTCTAAACTCCTGGGTTATTCTGTTGGGAGGATAAGACTCCACATTTGAGAGGATTCTAGACTGGCCCATGTATTTGAATCCCTCATCCGTTGATAAAGAGGGTGAGACTCCTCCTAGGTGAGGGGTCTTAACTCCTTTATCAAATCACATAGATAACTTTAATTGTTCCTTTTGACTAGGGAGTCATTTGATTTTTGAATTTCTTGTGAACATATTGCTTGGTTATTTATCAAGACTCAGCCAAGTGTGACAAAGATGATTACCAGGCATGGCGTAGCTTAGAGCTCTTCCAGTCTAAGTAAATATTGGGTGTAACAGTTATACTATGTCAGCAATGTTGATGTGGTATAACCATTCAATAAAAAAATTACAAAATATATAAAATGGGGCCCACTTTCTATCATGGAAGTAGTTATGCATTACATGGCCGGGTAGTTATGAACTTTTGTGAGGCTCACTTGTAGATTTGTTTACTTATTAGTATATGGTTACACTACGTAATACTACTGACATGATGTAACAGTTATACCCAGTATTTCTTTCCTTGCTAGAGGCTTACAACTTTCTCAACAATAACTTATATTTAGGACTCTTCATGTCAAAGCTTTTCCCACGATGTTTTTTTATTGATCACGACAGAATCATATTTTTCGATTCATGCATGATAAACCATTTTTTTTTTTTCTGATAGAACTAACTTTTTACTGTTCTTGATATTCTTTTATCACATACCAACAATATGTACAACATTTTATGAAAGTACAGAAAAAATAAATAATTCGGATTAGCCCAAAGCCCTGGGCAAAGAGTGAGCTAAATTTGAACAAAGGGATCTTAGCTCCTAATGGGCCGACTTTTGACTAGAGAACGCCAAAGTTTACTTCGTATTGAGTTCGGACAATGTTAACCCTTCTTTTCTTGGGAATTGAAAAGTAAAGGCAACAATCAAGTCGTGAACTTGGATCATGTGTGCTAGGTTGAGATCGTGTCATTTTGAATTTGTTTAGAGTACAAGTCAATTTTAATCATCTTATTTAATTAATTATTTTATAACCTGAGAGTAACACCACTTCTTTACCAATGATGATGTCGTGTTCGAGTTAACACACATAACCCGTGAACTAGAATTCAACAATTAGACTCCTTTTTCTTTCAACCAAACCACCAGAATTATAGGGTTCCCTTGAACTGAAAATTTATTTAGTCAATATACTCGCAAAACCATCCCAAAAAATCTTTAGTTCTACAAGTATTCGTAAATGCATAAAGATATGAAAAAATATTGATAAAATTTTGGAAATTTTTGTAATTTTTAATCAATTTTAATCTACTAATTTTGTGTATTATATTGGAAATTGTCTCCCACATTGAAAAACTTTTTTTTTTGGGTAGTGGGAGTGGGAGCGGGAGTAGGGATGGCAGTGGACCGGGGGAAAACGGGTATTCGTCCAAACCCATCCCGTTTGGACCGGGGATGAACTATACGTATTGGACAGTGGACGTATACGAGGATACCCGTATAAACCCGTACGAGAATAAAGACGGGGATGAATTTACCCTTACCCCCGCCCCGCCCCCGCTGCCCGTTTTATATATATATATATATAAAAATACTCTCAAGTCCTAACTAAACATATTTACTGTAACTATATATAATAATCAAACTAACAAGTGGCATTGTTATGTGACAATCTTAGCAACTTTTTCCTTGATTGTTCTTTTTTTTTATTTGTGCTCACTGATTGAAATTATTAGGAGTTTGGATTGACCATGATTTAAAAATAGATAAGATAGAGTAAGATAGTTTTGCATTTTATTGTGGGTAGAAATATTGTTAATGGAGGTTGATGAGTTTCTCTACTAAAGTGAACTAAGAAATGAGGAGAATTATTGAATTAACGAAATTTTAATTTTTAATTTTTTAATACTTTATGACTATAATATGAATTGTAATAACAAAAATTCTTTTAGGAAACTTCAAGTGTAGTTGTCACACCCCAAAATTTTTTTTTTCCTTTCAAAATAAATACCCGGGTGTGATTAAGGAATAAAGTTTACCAAACGTACAATAATCTTCCTTATATTATTTTATTTTCTGTACGAGTACATAATCCTCACAAGATCATTTCAAATATTCTTGATACAACATAAAGAGAAATAATAATAGTAGACTCTATCCTTTCAGCCTATCTTCCAGCTTGACTTCATATATCTGAAAAATATTAAATAGGGATGAGCTCACCAGCTCAGTAGGATAACGTTTATCAATGACTACCAAGGTTTTAAGACAATGAATAATATAATTAAACCGCGAATAAATGCAAGAATAGGGCGAAGTAATGAATCAAATAAATAAATAAATTTCAGCACATATCAATCCGTCAATTTTCTGGTCCACACATGAACCGCCTCCGGAGAAAACTTTGGGGTCTTGCACCCCAGGGAACCCAATTCTCTTCTTGCTTTTCTGGAAACACCAATACCACGGCAACCGATATTACTAACTGGTGAACCCAAGGACTAGTAGGAATCCTGTGAATCCTCGCAAGGATCACGCATCTACTATCCCTCTGCCCTCAATTATGTGCATTTATAGTAATCCCAAAATAAAATCATATCGTAGTTAGACACCACAACAAATCAAACATTAAATATTAATAATGAAATAGACATTTATTTATGCAACATGGTTTCATGAGATAATTAGAGTCTCGATAAAAAAAATACAATATGTGCATGATAACGATTTATTTATAAAACTCCAGTTTGACCCCATGATATAATATTATATTTTATAATAAAAAATAGATTTGATATGAAACCTCCAAATATGCATAGAATGCATCAATGATAGTAAAAGATAAAAGAAATCCTACCTCCTTCTTGACTTCTATTCAATACCGTGTACTGTGACAAAATAATCAAAATAATATTTTAGAATAACAATAGGTACTAAGGGCTTAATAATTTTTTTGGAGTAACAAACGAAAGATAATAATACTTAAATTTGATCTAAAAATATTTAATACAGATCAACTTTAAGTGACTCGAACATATAAAAGTTATGAATTAATAACTAAAAACTCTTACCCAAAGTTTTGATTGCAACCACAAATTCTTAGGTCAACAAAATTTTTTGACCTCTTTCTCCCTTCCTTTCTTCTTCCCTTTCTCTCTTTTTTCCTTATGACGTTCAATGCTACTGATCTTGGCTATTTATAGACAAGATTTTCTTGGCCTCCAAGGAAGTCATGGACAGGCGTCCATTTCCTCACCATGTTTTCCTTTTTTTTTTCTTTGTTGCATTTGTCTTAAGCTTGTAAACTTCCTAAAGATAGCCCCTATATATATATATGCTTGTCCTTTCACCTGCACACACACACACATGCACACACATATATAGATATAAATATGAAAATATTTGTTATAATTTTTGACCTAAGTTATAGTCATTTGACTCGTTTTCACGTGAAGAGTCCATATTTGAGGTCCATTTGTTCATAAAAAAATATTTACTTTTTATTTATTTATATAAAATCATAATTGACGACCTAATTAGCGTGTCGATAATTAATTTATATACGGGTCGTCACAATCTACCCTCCTTAAAAAAAATTTCGTCCCCGAAATTCAATACTAACCTTGAGATTCAAAAAGATAGGGATATCTTGCACGCATTTCTGCTTCCAGTTCCCACGTGGCTCCTTCGATACCATGATGTTGCCATAGCACTTTTTTGAGGGGTATGACCTTGTTACGCAATACATGTTCCTTGGTGTCAAGAATTTGCATAGGTTGTTCTTCGTATGTTCCATTTTCTTGAATTCGGACATCCTTCCAATTGATGACGTGAGACACATCTGGTTCATATTTCCTTAACATGGATATATGAAACATATCATGTATTCTTGATAATTAAGCTGGCAAGGCAAGCCGATAATCTACGTTTCCAATGTGTTGTGTTATCTTGAAAGATCCAATGTATCTGGGAGCCAATTTACCCTTTTTTCCAAATCGAGATATTCCTTTCTTAGGGGATACTTTCAAGAATACATAATCACCTTCTTGAAATTCTAAGGGTCTTCTCCTTTGATCTGCATAGCTCTTTTGTCGACTTTGAGCGGTGTGTAGCTGCTCCCAAACTACTTGGATCTTCTCAGTGGTTTCTCGAATAATTTTTGGACCAAATAAAATGCTTTCACCAGCTTCGGCCCAACATAGAGGTGATCTATAAGGTCGTTCGTATAAAACTTCACACGGTGCCATGCCAATACTGTTTTGGTAGCTATTGTTGTAAACAAATTTCACCAGTGGAAGATGTTCATTCCAACTGCCCTTGAAGTCTAGGACACAAGCTCGCAACATATCTTCCAATATTTGGATCACCCTTTCAGATTGGTCGTCTGTTTGAGGATGGTAAGCAGTATTGAAATTCAACTCGGTTCCCATGGCTTTTTGTAAACTCTGCCAAAATTGAGCCACAAAGTGNCAGATTGACCGTCTGATTGAGGATGGTAAGCAGTATTGAAATGCAACTCGGTTCCCATGGCTTTTTGTAAACTCTACCAAAATTGAGCCACAAAGTGAGTATCTCGATCTGACACGATTGATAATGGTACCCCATGTAATCTCACAATCTCCCGTATATAAAGTTGACTCAACGTGGCTAGAGTGTCAGTATTCTTCATGGCTAAGAAATTGGCCGATTTGGTGAGTCGATCCATTTATAACCCATACTGCATTATATCCATTTGTAGATATGATCTCACTTCCATTCTGGAATAGATAAGGATTGTAATAACCCATCAGGTTTTTGATGTTCTACTTTTACTTGTTGGCATATGGCACATCGAGCTGTAAATTTAGCTACATCTTTCTTCATTCCTTTCCACCAATATTGGCGCTTCATATCTTGATACATTTTTGTGCTGCCAGGATGTATGAAAAACTTAGAACAATGACATTCCCTAAGTATTTCTTCCTTCAATTGAGCATTATCGGGTACACACAACCTTCCTTGATATAGTAATTCCCCCTTTTGTAACTGCCAGTTTTCAAGAGCGTTCCCATCTTCTAGTTGGGTGCGGATGGATTCTAGGTAAGAATTCAAACGTTGTAATGCAACAAATTTTTGTCGGAGGACAGGTTGAGCAACGAGATTAAACAAATGTGGTTTACCTTCTTCAGCACTTGTCTAGATGTCAAAGTCCTCTAGCGTCTCCCTCAATCGCCATTTGTCCTTCATCACATTGATTAATGCACTTCAGGATTTTCTGCTCAATGCATCAGCTACCACGTTAGCGTTCCCCAGATGGTATTGAAGTGTGAAGTCATAATCCTCAAGATACTCTATCCAGCGTCGTTGTCAGAGATTCAAGTCTTTTTGAGTGAATATATACTTGAGACTTTTGTGATCTGAGTAAATTTAAAAATTTTCTCCATATAGATAACAACGTCATAGCTTTAATGCAAAGACAACGGCTGCCAACTCCAAATCGTGAGTGGAATAGTTTAGTTCATGAGTTTTCAATTGTCTTGATCCATAAGCAATCACCTTGTTATTTTGCATTAATACACATCCAAGTCCCTGTAGTGATGCATATGTGTAAACATCATACCCGATACCACTTTCGGGTATAGTAAGGATAGGTGTCGTGGTCAATTTCTCCTTTAAGATGTTAAATGCATGTTCACATTCTTTGGTCCACTCATATTTTTCTCCTTTTCGGGTGAGTCGGGTAATAGGTAGAGCTATTCTAGAAAATTCTTCCACAAATCTTCGATAGTATCCTGCTAATCCCAAAAAACTTCGATTGCATTCTTCGGTTGGTCCCAATTCATTACTGCTTCAATCTTAGCTGGATCCACTGTCACTCCTTCTTTGGATACTACATGTCTAAAAAATTTGACTTATTTCATTCAGAACTCACACTTACTTTTCTTGGCATACAACTTGTGCTCCCTTAGAGNTTCATCACATTGATTACTGCACTTCAGGATTTTCTGCTCAATGCATCAGCTACCACGTTAGCGTTCCCCAGATGGTATTGAAGTGTGAAGTCATAATCCTCGAGATACTCTATCCAGCGTCGTTGTCAGAGATTCAAGTCTTTTTGAGTGAATATATACTTGAGACTTTTGTGATCTGAGTAAATTTAAAAATTTTCTCCATATAGATAACAACGTCATAGCTTTAATGCAAAGACAACGGCTGCCAACTCCAAATCGTGAGTGGAATAGTTTAGTTCATGAGTTTTCAATTGTCTTGATCCATAAGCAATCACCTTGTTATTTTGCATTAATACACATCCAAGTCCCTGTAGTGATGCATATGTGTAAACATCATACCCGATACCACTTTCGGGTATAGTAAGGATAGGTGTCGTGGTCAATTTCTCCTTTAAGATGTTAAATGCATGTTCACATTCTTTGGTCCACTCAAACTTTTCTCCTTTTCGGGTGAGTCGGGTCATAGGTAGAGCTATTCTAGAAAATTCTTCCACAAATCTTCGATAGTATCCTGCTAATCCCAAAAAACTTCGATTGCATTCTTCGGTTGGTCCCAATTCATTACTGCTTCAATCTTAGCTGGATCCACTGTCACTCTTTCTTTGGATACTACATGTCTAAAAAATTTGACTTCTTTCATTCAGAACTCACACTTACTTTTCTTGGCATACAACTTGTGCTCCCTTAGTGTTAATAACACTTGGCGAAGATGTTGTACATGCTCCTCACGTGACTTTGAGTAAATGAGAATATCATCTATGAAGACAATTACAAACTGATCAAGATAGGGTTTGAATACCCAGTGCATCAGGTCCATGAAAGTTGCAGGTGCATTTGTATGTCCAAAGGGCATCATCAAGAATTCAAAATGTCCATATCGAGTACGGAAAGCTGTTTTGGGGATATCCTCCTCTCTGATCCTCAATTGATGGTATTCAGTTCGAAGATCAATTTTGGAATAGTAATGAGAACCCCTGAGTTGATCAAATAGATCATCAATACGTGGTAGAGGATACTTGTTTTTTATGGTGACCCGATTCAGCTTTCGATAGTCAATACAGAGTCTCAGTGTATTATCCTTCTTTTTTATGAAGAGCACAGGAGCACCCTAAGGCGACGTACTTGGTCGAATGAATCCTAGGGAAAGAAGTTCATCCAGCTGTTTTCTTAATTCTTTCAACTCTAATGGTGTCATACGGTAAGGAGCAATAGATATTGGCTCTGTACTAGGATATATCTCAATGGTAAATTCTATCTCCCTTTGTGGGGGTAGTTCTNATGAATCCTAGGGAAAGAAGTTCATCCAGCTGTTTTCTTAATTCTTTCAACTCTAATGGTGTCATACGGTAAGGAGCAATAGATATTGGCTCTGTACTAGGATATATCTCAATAGTAAATTCTATCGCTCTTTGTGGGGGTAGTTTTGGTAATTCTTCAAAAAATACATCAAGAAAGTCACACACTACCAAGATGACCTTAGCGGTGATTTTACCTAGTTCTTCCCTAGTTAAGTTGGCAAGAAATTCCAAACTGCTTTTGTTCTTTGTGGAGAACGGATGCGAATAGTGACGTTTGTCTACGAATTCAAACTTTCCACCTCCCAATGTACAAAATTTGATTCTTTTACTGTAGCAATCCATGATGGCATGATAGCAAGANTTCCAAACTGCTTTTGTTCTTTGTGGAGAACGGATGCGAATAGTGACGTTTGCCTACGAATTCAAACTTTCCACCTCCCAATGTACGAAATTTGATTCTTTTACCACAGCAATCCATGATGGCATGATAGCAAGATAATAGGTTCATTCCAAAAATTATGTCGTATCCAACTATTTCTTGGGCAACTAGGTCCACAACCAACTTGCTTTCCTCAATTCGGATTATGCAATCTCTGCATATCCTAGCTGTTTTCAAGAAATCTCCTGNTCCAAAAATTATGTCGTATCCAACTATTTCTTGGGCAACTAGGTCCACAACCAACTTGCTTTCCTCAATTCGGATTATGCAATTTCTGCATATCCTAGCTGTTTTCAAGAAATCTCTCGTGGATAGGTTTATACACAAGGTGCGACCCAAAGGTTTGAATTCTAACCCTAGGGCAACAACATATGAAGTACGAATGAAAGAATGGGTTGCCCCCAGATTAAATAAGATATGTGCCCAAGAATTATAAATAAGAACGGTACCTTCAATTACTTCAATAGCAGCGTCGTTATCCGNTTCTAACCCTAGGGCAACAACATATGAAGTACGAATGAAAGAATGGGTTGCCCCCGGATCAAATAAGATATGTGCCCAAGAATTATAAATAAGAACGGTACCTTCAATTACTTCAATAGCAGCGTCGTTATCTGGTGTAGCCATTGTGTAGAACCGAGGTTGACCTTCGGGAATTGTTGTTCTACTTTTTGGCTTTTTCTGCTGTGCCTGATTTGGAAACGACTGCGAAGGTCCAACTTGGGTTGTTGGTCCTGCCAACTAAGTAGGGAAATGGCGTTATTGTGGACGAGATTGGTTGAATGGCTGATAAGAACCTTGATTGACTGACCTTNTTGGCTTTTTCTGCTGTGCCTGATTTGGAAACGACTGCGAAGGTCCAACTTGGGTTGTTGGTCCTGCCAACTAAGTAGGGAAAGGGCGTTGTTGTGGACGAGATTGGTTGAATGGCTGATAAGAACTTTGATTGGCTGACCTTNTTTTAAAATGTCTAGTTTGCCCACACTTAAAACACCGTTTCGTATCATTGGATGCTCTGTTCCAATTTTCAGAATTTTGTCTCTGATTCACACTCCTCCTTTAATTGGTATCTTGCCCTAGTCGTCGATATAAGGTCATTCTTTGGTGAATACTGTTGCCACCATTTCTTGTCTNGACCCTTGAGAGGACGTGAAGGGACACTGATTTTTAAAATGTCTAGTTTGCCCACACTTAAAACACCGTTTCGTATCATTGGATGCTCTGTTCCAATTTTCAGAATTTTGTCTCTGATTCACACTCCTCCTTTAATTGGTATCTTGCCCTGGCCGTCGATATAGGGTCATTCTTTGGTGACTACTGCTGCCACCATTTCTTGTCTGACTTCCTCTGCCTTGTTGACGATTTCTGATATTCTGGGTATCCTCCACATCTCTTTCTACCAGCATTGNCTCCTCCTTTAATTGGTATCTTGCCCTGGCCGTCGATATAGGGTCATTCTTTGGTGACTACTGCTGCCACCATTTATTGTCTGACTTCCTCTGCCTTGTTGACGATTTCTGATATTCTGGGTATCCTCCACATCTCTTTCTACCAGCATAGCCCCTTTCCATCAGTTTCTTGTAGTTCCTCAGTTGATATGCTACAAGGCGCCCTCGGATAGAAGGCTTAAGGCCTTGTTCAAATCGTTTGGCCTTCTTAGTATCAGTGAAAACTAATTCCGTGGTAAAACGAGAGAGTTAAGCANTTGTAGTTCCTCAGTTGATATGCTACAAGGCGCCCTCGGATAGAAGGCTTAAGGCCTTGTTCAAATCGTTCGACCTTCTTAGTATCAGTGAAAACTAATTCTGTGGTAAAACGAGAGAGTTAAGAAAATTTGGATTCATACTACGTGACTGTCAGGTTGCGTTGTTGCAACTCTAGGAAGTTAGAGAACATTTTATCCCTTACGGACTCTGAAAAATATTTATCATTGAACACTTTCTCAAATGTGGTCCACGTCATTTGATCTACGTTCCTCATTCTTTTGACTGTGTCCCACCAGTGATCGGCTTCACCTTCAAAAGATAAGAGGCCAAGGTAACTCGTAGTTCTAGGGTAGTGTCCATACCATCCATTACTTTTCTCACTTGTCGAAGCCATCTCTCTGTATCAAGTGGCTCTGCACTTCCCTGGAAGGTAGGGGGACGTTGTCGTAGAAATTTCTTGACTATCATCATTCTTCGCGTTTCAGCCACATTTGCTTGTTCTTGAACTGTTAGTTGTATTACCGTAGTNATTCTTTTGACTGTGTCCCACCAGTGATCGGCTTCACCTTCAAAAAGATAAGAGGCCAAGGTAACTCGTAGTTCTGGGGTAGTATCCATACCATCCATTACTTTTCTCACTTGTCGAAGCCATCTCTCTGTATCAAGTGGCTCTGCACTTCCCTGGAAGGTAGGGGCACGTTGTCGTAGAAATTTCTTGACTATCATCATTCTTCGCGTTTCAGCCACATTTGCTTGTTCTTGAACTGTTAGTTGTATTACCGTAGTATGATTGTTATTTTTTGCTTGTTGGCGTGCCAAAGTGGTTAGTTCTCTCAAACACTGGTAAATGCCACTCATGGTGTCATGTGGTGCTTGAGGGGACTGGTTATTGATAGGTATCTCTGATTGGTCTTGAGATGTATTTTCCTTCATCCTATAACACATAGTTTATGATATTATGACTGCATAAAACTATAACCATATTCAAAGGTTAAGAAAACAACTCTAATCTCACATAGTTAGTAACTAAGATACATGTCGTTTCTTATCCTAGATGTTATTTACATGAAGAACAAAAGTCTAGGACAGTCACCTCTAAGTTATCTAGTGATACATATATTCCTACTATTCTAAAAGTTACTACTATTTATAGGCAAAAGTTCTTAGAATAGTAAAGCCGACTGTAGAGTTAAGGACCAAGAAGTCTCATATCTTTCCCCCTGGAGACACATTAATTCGCAGAACCCACAGAATCTGCGCGATGGTTTGCTTTGGGTGGTGCGACTGCAGGGGTTACATTAGGTTGTGGGTTATCATCTTCGTTATTGTTCAGGTTAGGGGATTCTATTGGCTGCCCCTCATGAGCCCCCATAGGTGGCCACTGGATGTCTTGTATTGGCAATCCATTTAAAATTTCCTGGTACAGGTTGGGCTCCTTTCAATGCTTAGTACTTGATGGAGCACCCTTAGGTGCGAAATCAGTCTGTGATGTACTAACTTTTTTTGTTCAGAGGCCAGCAAGAATGATCAATTTTGGGATACATCTTGAACTTCACAGACTATCCAATTGTAGGCCTCTATATTAACTCTAAGAGTCCAGTATTCACTAGTCGCCTCAGAGCCCATGTTACTGTGAGCCATGTAAAGATTATCCCAAGATGTCATACCTATAGTCATAAAAAGTTAGTTCTGTTGATAAAACATAATATGTCTGTAAAATATGTTCAATATTAGTAAATTAATCCCACTATTTAGTATATATATAAGTTTCATGTAAGACCTAATTCCTGGCTCTAATACCACTTTGTCACACCCAATTTTTTTTTTTTCCTTTTAAAAAAAGTACCCGGGTGTGATTAAGGAATAAAGTTTATCGAACGTACAATAATCTTCCTTATATTATTTTATTTTTCGTACGAGTACATAATCCTCACAAGATCATTTCAAATATTCTTGATACAACATAAAAATAAATAATAATAGCAGACTCTATCCTTTCAGCATATCTTCCAGCTTGACTTCATATATTTAAAAATTGTTAAATAGGGATTAACTCACCAGCTCAGTAGGATAACGTTTATCAATGACTACCAAGGTTTTAAGACAATGAATAATATAATTAAACCGCGAATAAATGTAGGAATAGGGCGAAGTAATGAATCAAATAAATAAATAAATTTCAGCACATATCGATCATATCAATCCGTCAATTTTCTGGTTCACACATGAACTGCGTCCGGAGAAAATTTTGCGGTCTTTCACCCTAGGGAACCCAATGCCTTTTTTACTTTTCTGGAAACACCAATACCCAAAATTATGTGGTGTCACACAAGCTACCACGGCAACCGATATTACTAACCGGTGAACCCAAGGACTAGTAGGAATCTTGTGAATCCTCGCAAGGATCACGCATCTACTATCCCTCTGCCCTCGATTATGTGCATTTATAGTAATCACAAAATAAAATCATATCGTAGTCAGACCCCACAAAAAATCAAACATTAAATATTAATAATGAAATAGACATTTATTATGCAACATGGTTTCATGAGATAATTAGGGTCTCGATAAAAAAAATACAATATGTGCATGATAACCCCATGATATAATATTACATTTTATAATAAAAAATAGATTTGATATGAAACCTCCAAATATGCATAGAATGGATCAATGATAGTAAAAGATAAAAGAAACCCTACCTCCTTCTTGAATTCTATTCGATACCATGTACTGTGACAAAATAATCAAAATAATATTTTAGAATAACAATAGGTACTAAGGGCTTAATAATTTTTTTGGAGTAACAAACAAAAGATAATAATACTTAAATTGGATCTGAAAATATTTAATGCAGATCAACTTTAAGTGACTCGAACATATAAAAGTTACTAATTAATAACTAAAAACTCTTACCCAAAGTTTTGATCTCAACCGCAAATTCTTAGGTCAACAAAATTTTTTGACCCCTTTTTCTCTCTTTCCTCTCTTTCTCCCTCCCTTTCTTCCTCCCTTTCTCTATTTTTTCCTTAGGCCGTTCAATGCTACTAATCTTGGCTATTTATAGCCAAGATTTTCTTGGCCTCCAAGGAAGTCATGGACAGACGTCCATTTCTTCACCATGTTTTCCTTTTTTTTTTTGTTGCATGTGTCTTAAGCTTGTAAACTTCCTAAAGATGGCCCCTACATATATATGTATATGCTTTGTTCTTTCACCTGCACACACATACACACACACACGCACACACACATATATAGATATAAATATAAATATAAGTATATTTGTTACAATTTTTGACCTAAATTATAGTCATTTGACTCGTTTTCACGTGAAAAGTCTATATTTGAGGTCCATTTGTTCATAAAAAAAAATTTGCTTTTTATTTATTAATATAAAATCATAATTGACGACCTAATTAGCTTATCGATAATTAATTTATATACGGGTCGTCACGGTAGTGCTATCGTTTTTTTAGTTTAATTTTATGTTCCTTTTATTCCTTTCTCTCTAATAATTTCGTTTTTCTTTTTGTGGTCCAATGACACTTTAAATAGAATACTATATTTTTTTGTCTTTTACATTTTGTAATCTACATTATGTTGTGTTAGATTATTTATAATGTTGTTGGATTATTTAAAATATTGAATTTATTTAAATTTTGGATTATGTTACTTAGGCTTGAACTTAGGCTTGGGCGGGTATGGGGAAGTGGGGACGGGGACGGGGATTAAAAATTTACCCGCGGACGGAGATAGAGATGAAAATTATACCCGTTAACGGGAGTGGACCGAGGATGGACGAAATTTTTTTAAGCGGGTACGGGGATGAAGATTATACTCCCTGCCCCCACTTCGGTCCACTGACATCCCTAAGCAGGAGGGAAAAGAGACATTGAGACTTAAACCCTTGATTTTAAGAAAACAAATTCTTCACGTGACAAAGACTAATATTGAACTAAAGACCTGCTGGTACCACGTCGAAAAACCAAGACTTGGATCTGCCAGAAGGAAGTTTGGTTGTTCAACGATCCAACCTGGGCCTAAACCAAAGGAGCTTGGGGGGCTTGAGTCCACGGGGATGCGAACGATCCAACCCGAGCCCTAAGCCCAGATTGACATAGGGTTATATTCGAGTCGGGAGAAACCGAACTCGGTTAAAAGCGGAATTTTTCGGGTCCATTACAAATTGGGCTCTCACTCACCACCCTAAAATATTTCCCAATTCACTCTGTATCTCGCTCTGTCCAGCCGACGAAGACGACGATTCAGAGCCGCCGGCGATCGTTTTGGGACGAGCAGAATAGGTCAGTAACTCTCTTACTCTCTCTCCCTTTCTTCTCCCGCTCTCTGTGTTCGTGTTTAGTTGAACAGTGCCTCTTGTCCTCGATATGTACTCCATAGACACACTGCCACCCAGATTACATTTACACACCCACAATCCTTTTTTTTTTTTTATGTTGATTGATATTAATTGCCGATTGTGTGTTGAAGTTGCAATGCCATGGAATTTTGCCTGTCCTGTGCAAAATGGCGTCTAATTTCGCTCTGGCCCGCTTATCGGAACTTGGCTCTTTGGCTTATTTTATTCGGAAAAACCCACTGTTTCTATTCTGTTTTCGCCAATTGAAATTATTCTGGGTTGGACACTAGAAAGTACTCCATAATGATTAGGGACGTGTGTGTGTGTTTATATACGTATATATTCACTAGACTTTAAAGCCTAAGCATTGTTTTTTTGCTGATGCAGTTTGATGTTCGACGTGTAGATAGCAATGGAATTATGGTGCATTTCAGTGCAGGTCATATTTGGATGATCCAGAATTTTCCTGTCAGCTATTAAAATGAAGCCAAGAACCAACGGGGTGCCTAGAGATCAACGGTCCAAAGGGTTTCAGGGTGAGGGTCCCAACTGGGTCCTTATTGCAGGAGGTGCCTTGTTAAGTACCTTATCAATTCGCCTGGGTTACAAGCTAAAGCAGGTGCTTGACACAAAGCAACCAGAAAATGCTAGCAATGATATCAAAGGTCTTGTGACATGTAAAGCATTCGCAAGTTGTCATTTATAGTCTCATTCATTGTTGCTCTTAACTTGAGGAGTTGCTTATAATGCAGGAAATAGAAAATTTGGTTTCAGACAGAATTCGGGGAACTGCCGTTTGCACTCAAATATGTGCTGTTTTCCCCCAGATGAGGATGGTTGCTTCAAATGCGTTTCAGGTACGGAACTTCTTTGGTTCTCAATCCCAAGCTCCAGATGGTCAGACATTTTATTGTTGAGTTTCCGTTGTTCTTATTCTTAATTAACTCCCCTCTGAGGGAGGGCTGTCTACTGCATGTGATCTGGATTATGTTACCAGTAGATGTGTACTGGCTATTTTGCGGTAGTGCTGCATAATATATATGTTGTGTGGACTATTCTTGCACTAGTTTCTCCCTTTTTTGGGGTAAATTTCCCTTTCCCAAAACAAAATTCGATCTTTAGATAATGAAGAAGAAAATAAGAAACAAGTATTGTTTAGTTCTGAGCTACTTTAAAAAGAAAGATTTTGCTTTGAGCCGTGCAGAGTATTACTCCATTAATACCTGATGGCTAACTTGTTATCTGCATCATACTGCTGTTAAGTCAGTAACTCTAAGGCTGGATGCTTGTTACTGTGCAATAACTTTCCACCTGTATAATGCCCTATTTCAGTCCATTTGCATGTCATCATACACTAAAGAACTGGGGCATGAGACATAAAGAAAAGCTGATTATGTAGGGCCAGAGAATAGAGATTAAGAAAAAGAAGAGCTGGTAATTTAGGACCAAAGAATAAAGATTAAGAGAAAGAATAAGATAAAGAGGTGGAAAGAAAAAACTAGAGAAGAGTAAGAAGAAAGAAAGAGAAAAAGGGAAAGGAAGAGAGATTCAAAATCTAATTCTATATATTATGGCCAAAAGTTAATCATCCATTAAATTAGACCTATCCTACCAACTTAACAATGACATAAAAATAAATTGATATAATGCTTAGATCCCAGGAAACAGTAAAAAAAGGGTCTAAATTTTAATTCCTATAATTAATGTTTAGTCCAAGATATCCAAATCTATTGCTCCCTCCGTCAATTCTTCCCCAACTATTCCTACATCCAAGAAAAACTCTTCCCCAACTTCCTTGAGTTTTCATGAAGTTTTCTAGTGGCTCCGAGCATATAACACTCAAAAGGATAAGAATTCGGTGAAAAATATAAATTTTTGAGCTGTCATGGATGGTAAACCACAAGGAAGATTTAACGTATCTAGGGGTTTGAGGTAGGTGTATCCGCTTTTACCCTTTGGTGGTTGATGGGTTATGTCATTTGGTAGATAAGGGGAAGAAGTATAACTAAGTGGTAGACTTTTGAGTTTTACTATGGAATTACAAGATCATTATTACTTATTTACTGTTTGGGGGTTGTATTTTTTGTTTTTTGTGTGGGGTTACGCAAAAAATTTAAAATTTAGTGGATATTGTTGGGATTTTTGGTTTGGTTCGCATTGAAAGTGAATATGTCTAAGTTTAGTTGCCGGAATTAAATCTCCTAGGAGTAAGATTGAAGGACTAGCCAAGGGGTTGGTAGGTGTTTGGTGAATGATTGGCCATGAAAATATGTGGAACTTTTGTTGGGGGCAAGCCTTTATCTTGAATTTTGGAACTTTGATTTCAAGAAAGTGCAAAAAAGAGTGGAATGGTGGAAAAGAAGGTTGTTCGTCCAAGCAAGAGGCTTTCTTTTGTTCAATTTGTTTTGGTAGTATTGTTCCTTATCTTATGTCGCTTGTTAAAAAATCCAGAGAAGGTTACAAAGATTATGACGGAGATGATAAATAAATTTTTATGATGAGGGAGTGGTAAATGGAAGAAAAATCACTTGGTGAGGTGGACAATTGTGCCCAAATCTGCATAAAAAGGGGTTGACAATGGAAAATTTAGTTGAGGAAAACGTGCTTTGTTGGGCTGTTGTGGAGATTTGCGCAAAATTTTTGTCGCATCATAGTTCTATTATGTTATGCGGTCCCACTTGGATGGGGTGCGTTGTGGGGTGAGACGGTAGGGCCGAATTCTTTGTGGCATTCTATTATCAAAAGTATGGATCAATGATATGGATGATACTCCATTTTGGTGGATAAAGGCTCTTTCCAAAATTCATGAAGAAGCATCTCTTATGTGCGGGAAATGTGGAGAGTGTGTGTTGTTGGAAAGATACCTAGTGGGTGAGTTTGCTTTTGCTTATTGTTCCGTTGGCTTTTCAGATTGTCTTGTGCCCACGATAATTTTGTCTCTACCATGATTTGCTCTTCTTAGAAATTTTGGAGCTTTCATCCTTTATTTTTTGCATGAGTCGGTTTCTTAGTTTAGTTCAGTGTTGTGAAAAGCGAGCCTAGGCGAGCGTCTAGGTGAGAAGCGAAGCGGGCATTGATTGTCTTGAACATCCCAGGCGAAGCGAGGAAAAAGCAAGTCTAGACGACGAAGCGAAGAAACGAGCCAGGCAAGAAAAACGAACGGTTGACAATTTTTTTATTTGCTCCTCCTCCTCTCCCCTTCCAAAAAAAAAAAAAAAATCCTTCTTCTTCCTTAACATTAACCAAACTCTAGTATAGATGATGTTATATATATATATATATATATATATATATATATATAATAATAATAATTTGATTGATTCATCTAACAGTATCATACGACAATCTGTCTTATTATGATTAGATGATATTGAATGTTCTGTTATGATGTGAATACTCTTATTAATCAATTTATTTGGTCAATCAAATTGATTAATCAATTTTTTATATATTCTATTTGATTAATCAATTTTTGAGTGCTTTATTTTGTAGTGATATTAATCAATCACGGTGGAAGTCGAACTCACATTTGCTAGCTTTACATTTAGATGACGTGATTATATCAATTGATTATTTTTAGAATGCAATAATGTTCAATATTTAATATATAGTCTATTTAAAATATGTTTATGTTTATTATTTTGATTGCATTTAAATATTTTATATTTGTAAAGTTAAAACTTGAAGATTTAGGAGTAATCAAAGTATCAAATTAAAATATTTGCTTATTTTTTATATTGTTCGCTTTGTTTCGATAAAGTGCTCGTTTCGCTTCTCGCCTAAGCTCTCACGATACCGGTTCGCTTTGATTCGCTTTATGCCTTAAATAATACTGGTTTAGTTGGCCTATGATAAAGGAATGTGATCCATGATTGCTGCTTGTACGTTTCTTGTAGTTCTTTCTTCCAATGTTTGATTGTTGCTCTTAATTCTCCAGTTTTTTAATCTCGTGATAATTTGAAAGGTTAAAGTGTCTACTAAGGTGTTGGTACTTGTTTGGATGATTGTTCATGGTAATATGAATACTCGTGACTTGTTGCAAAAAGAGAAGACCTAGTACTTTTTTTTCCTGTCAATGGTTTGTGATATGTGAGATATGTTGTAAAACATTGATCATTTATTGTTTGGATGATTGTTCATGATAATATGAATACTCGTGACTTGTTGCAAAAAGAGAAGACCTAGTATTTTTTTTTTCCGTCAATGGTTTGTGATATGTGAGATGTGTTGTGAAAACATTGATCATTTATTTCTTTACTTTCCTATTGCACTCTTCTTGCGCCATTAAATATTTTGGGAGGTGGAACTTGCCTGGGTTACTCCTCCTAATTGTGCTTCTTTACTTGTGGAGTAGTTTGATAGCTTTGGGATGGGCAAACAAGCCTTTCAGTTTGGAGATCTGCTATTGTAGCTAGAGTGATGTGGATGGAAAGAAATTGCTGAATTTTGGAAGGAAAAGATGATGAGGTGTTGTTATCGAATAGAGTTAAGTTTTTGGCATCTCTATGGGCTGTGGGGTCCAAAGAGTTCTGTGGTATTCCCTTTTTGGTGCTTCAACATAATTGGCAAGATATTTGTAGTTGATGGACTTTTTGCTGTGATTTTCTTTTGATTTCTTTGTATTTGTGTCGGATTTCTTGTTCACCGATTATGTACATTCTCAATCTTCTTTGAATGGAAATTTTTTTTTTATCATTGAAAAAAAAAATAAAGATATAGAATGGTCTCAAGAGGGCCGTTATCAAGCATGGAAAGGATAGGAGCAAATGTGCTTGTGAGGGGCATGGTATGGAACAATCTTAAGAAAACCTTTTTCAGCAGACTGAATATCCAAGTGATCAAACATTGATGGAAGAGTGGGCAACCAAGGATCTCAGTCTAGGTCGACAAGTTTAATACTCCCCTCTTGGGTGGCAACTCAGTTATTTGTTCTTATAATTCTCAGCCTCAGGTTCATTCTTGCAACAACTTCTGTACACAACTTGGATCAGTCGTTGGTTCAATTGGAATTTTAAGAATTTAGGCTCCTAAACTGAAACTGCAAACTTTTTTTTTTCTTTATTTTCAAATTCCATTTGATGATTGAGGAGCAGATTTGCGATTAACCTCGTTA
>CAUOFW020003891.1:95091-143305 GCA_963454935.2 Ilex paraguariensis
TTAGATGTTTATGGGAAGGTCTAATGTTGCCATGGTTTAGAGTATTGAAATAGTACTCGACACTTTCTCTTCCAATATCAGTCCACCTTATGTAAACTATGAGTCTCACGTGACTTGGTCTGCCTAGTCTTCAAAGACTTCTCCTACTCATTGTCATGTAATCAATTGATATTGATTTTTATAATGTTGGGATATTACTTGAATCTCTCATCATATTCATCTTTTTTTATCTGGTATTTTGTATGTGTTATCGATATAATTTCATGTTAACGTCTTAATGTCGTTCAAATCGATAGCGGATATTGCAACTTGAACCATCAATATTGGTGGTTCTTATATGTATATTTATCGTATTAAGAGGAAGGAATTGTGTTGGTAAGCGCAATTAAAGTCTAATATAGATGGTAAGATAACTTTTAACGTATCTAATTTCATGGTCAGGGGCGATTTCAGGTAATTTGAGACCTAATACAGTGATTTTAAATTATGCCTTTTATTTTTAGAATAATTTAAAAAATTTAGTTCTTCTTGCTTTTTGAGTTGCAAAAATACTAATTAAGTATTTATCTTCAAGTTTTGTTATTATATCTTTTTTAACACAATTTAAAAAAAAAAAATTCATATCCGAGTGGTTGTCTTCTAGGTGCCATATTATAACTATATTATCAATTAAAATTTTCACAATAATCAAACGAGNCTCAGGAAAATGGTGTTTTTTCAGTTTTCTTCAGAAGAATGACTGTGTGTGGGTGTGCGTTGGTTGGTTTCTTTTCATGTATGTGTAAATCGGTCTTTCGGAACAGGAACTGGAGGTATGGTGGAGATTAAGCAGCAACAGAATGGCCAATTGGTAACAGAACCTGAAATGGCACTACCTCTTGTGACAGTTCCGGCCCCTGAATTTGGAAAAGAAAATGGTGTGATCTGGGCAACCTCACCCGACCGTCTTGAGCTGCCACAGAAACCATTCCACCACTCAAATTGCTCTGACTCCCCATGTGTCTCAGAATCTGGTTCTGACATCTTCAGCAAGCGAGAAGTGATACAAAAGCTGAGACAGCAGTTGAAGAGAAGGGATGATATGATACTAGAGATGCAGGATCAGATTGGCGAATTGCAGAATTCTCTCAGTGCTCAGCTTTCCCATTCTACCCATCAGCAATCGCTGCTGGAAGCAGCAAACAGGGATCTGTTTGATTCGGAGAGAGAGATCCAGAGGCTGAGAAAGGCAATTGCGGATCATTGTGTTGGACAAGTGGGTCCAATTGACAAGACCTCAACATTGTGGCCTTCTGACTGCCAGAATGGTCATGTAAACGGGTGTCTTGAAGTTGAGAGCAATTTGGAGCCTTTGGAAAAGGGAAGAGGAGATGGAGAGAGGATTGGGATGTTGAAAAGGGAAGTTAATGAGTTGAAAGAAGTGATAGAAGGGAAGGAATACCTGCTGCAGAGCTACAAGGAGCAGAAGGCTGAGCTCTCCATGAAGATCAAGGAGTTGCAAAAAAGATTGGATTCTCAGTTTCCAAATATTTTGTAGACATTGGTAGTTTTGTGTATTCTTTTCTGGCTTTCCCTCGTGTTTCTTTTTCTCCCATGTGGCTTGAGGTTCCGAATTTTGGGAAAAGTTTCATGTCATTTTCTTGTTTCTTTCCCCACTATTGTTCAGATACGGTGTTTTGTGCTTTTTCGTGTGCATATATGGAAGAGAAAGTAGGAAGTGATTTTTGGAAAGTTCAAATCAAAGCTCAAAGCTTGCCAACGGAAATACAGTACTTTAGTATGTGGTGAGCTATATCTTGAACAATGAACATATTAAAAGTGCTTGTTATCCAAAGCCATTTTCAATGCGGATGAATTTTTGCATACTTGGTAAGACAAAGATCAGATGATTTTATGTCTATTCCCTTGATGTAAACAAAGAGACAATCCTGCTATGGAAAATACCTTTGTGAAAGGAGCANAATATTTTCAAACGAGTCTATGGGGGGACTAAAATTTCAAATATTAGCACTGTTTTGTAGTATTTTACCATATTGAGTTGTAACCTTGCACATATTTTGTATAAGTTTAGGAAGTCTTCAGTAACGTACCGTAGTCTTGCCCAAAAATTGGGATGCTAATCCTGCATTGGCATTTAGTCTTTCTTTTGGTTTAATGCACAGTTGGCTCTATGAAGAGCAGCCCAGATCGTTCTTGACTGATTGATAGTAAGAGCGAAGCAATGTTTCACTTTTGAGTGTGGTTCAATGAATATGGAGAGGAACTGTTAAAAGAGTCTGCTTGGTTTGTTTCATTAGTGACAATTTGCACCTACATACAGCATTAGTCTTTAATGATGACCGCCTATACCGATGGCCATCGCTTGGTTCAAAAGTCGAAATTCAAACTAACAAATAAACCGGTTTATTATTATGGACGGTTAGCTCGTACCAATGTAAAATGTTAACTTTGTACATTACTGGTACTTGTAACACCTTGCATTAGGGTGATCAACAGGTCTTTGGTCTAATAATACTTTTTACCTTGTAAAAACTGTTTTCTTGAGGTTAAGGGTTCAAGCCCCCTTCCGTCTTTCCCCTCCCCCCCAAAAAAAAAAACATTAGGGTGTCAATATTGTATAATGGCTACTTAGATGTTTATGGGAAGGTCTAATGTTGCCATGGTTTAGAGTATTGAAATAGTACTCGACACTTTCTCTTCCAATATCAGTCCACTTTATGTAAACTATGAGTCTCACGTGACTTGGTCTGCCTAGTCTTCAAAGACTTCTCCTACTCATTGTCATGTAATCAATTGATATTGATTTTTATAATGTTGGGATATTACTTGAATCTCTCATCATATTCATCTTTTTTTATCTGGTATTTTGTGTGTGTTATCGATATAATTTCATGTTAACGTCTTAATGTCGTTCAAATCGATAGCGGATATTGCAACTTGAACCATCAATATTGGTGGTTCTTATATGTATATTTATCGTATTAAGAGGAAGGAATTGTGTTGGTAAGCGCAATTAAAGTCTAATATAGATGGTAAGATAACTTTTAACGTATCTAATTTCATGGTCAGGGGCGATTTCAGGTAATTTGAGACCAAATGCAGTGATTTTAAATTATGCCTTTTATTTTTAGAATAATTTAAAAAATTTAGTTCTTCTTGCTTTTTGAGTTGCAAAAATACTAATTAAGTATTTATCTTCAAGTTTTGTTATTATATCTTTTTTAACACAATTTAAAAAAAAAAAATTCATATCCGAGTGGTTGTCTTCTAGGTGCCATATTATAACTATATTATCAATTAAAATTTTCACAATAATCAAACGAGCAAACAAACAATCTATAGCTAAAACAAATAATACAAGCTTGAAATAAAAAAAAATAAAATCTAAAGTCATTGAATAATAGAATTTTCTGTTTTTTTTTTTTTCCACTTGTAAAGGAAGTACATAGGGATGAGATAAAGAAAGCAACTAAATAAAACAACTAAAGTCTAAATAAACAAAAGGATAAACCAACTAAAGTAAAGGCTAAGTTCAACAGCTTATCGTTACTGTTGGTTGGGTGTTCTAATCTGCCCTTTCTCCTGGAGCGCAATCTTGCTAACTGCTGGTGGGAGTTCTACTGGCAGTAAGGAGCCTTCATGCTTTGCAGTTAATCCCCATTTAGCCAACGCATGAGCTGCTTTGTTAGCTTCCCTGTACGCATGAATCATGCACCATTTAGAATGTTGTGCCAACAGATGTGGTATGTCATTAACAATTGTTTCTATAAACCAAGGGTTTCTACAGTGAGGTTGTGTAGCAGCAAATATCAGAGTCTGTGAGTCTCCTTCCAAAGTGACATAATTCCACCCTCGATTGGGTGCCCAATAAATTGCATCTCTAACTGCCATAGCTTCGGCAATTAATGGGTGTTGTTCTTTTGCAATCTTAATTCTTGCCTCCATTACTTTACCTTGGGCATTCCTGGCTAGTGCTGAAATATACGATTCCTCATTATCTATACCAGCATCCACATTATTTTTATTGTGTCATCCTACAGTTTAGTCCATCCATTCTGGGCATGAATCCTTGCTGCATTCCTTCTTGTTATTGTCCCTTCTTGAGTTCGAGCTTGCTGGTGTTCATTGAAGGCTTTAGAAACCTCTTGTAGCATCACAATCAAATCAAGCTTAGCACCTCTATGACAGATCTTGTTTCTCCAGTTCCAAACAGTTGACATTAGGACAACTGCAAACAGAAGAAGCTGGTTGTAGTGTGGACTGCACGGATCAAAAACGAGTGTTAAATTGAGAATGTTGTGCACTCAGTCTTGCATTTTGAAATGAGAGAGTTTCAGCTCTGAATCCTCATTTATGAGTCTGATTGCACAAGGGACACAATGGATCTTTGATAGGAAATTTGGTAGCCAGTGTGGATTCTGTTGGAAGACATTCCATTGTGGCTCTCCATAGTATCATTTTAAGCCTTGTGTGTATATGTGATTTCCATAGCTTTATCCAATCAGTATTACTGAGATAGCAACTATTTTCTTCCTAAGCAGTTATGTGAATGGAGTAGGCAGATTTAGTAGTCAAATCCCCCGATGTTCAAGGATCCAAGCCATATGGTCTTCTCTAGGATAAATCAACAAATTTATATCAAGAATATCTTGGACTATATTGGGGCAAAAGAGATTTTGGAGAAGTGCAACTTTCTAGCAGTTGGTTATTGGATTAATGAGTTCGGCAACTGTAGTGGGTAGAGGATAGGTGTTCTGATTCAGCAGGGGTTTGAAAAGTGGCTGATTGGAGATCCAGGGATCAGTCCAAATGTTGATTTTGTGGCCCTTTTCAATGATGTAGCATGCTCCTTTCTCTATTATGGACCTGCATTCCATAATGTGCTTCTATAAGGAGGATTCAGTAGGTTGTTTCTCAACTTGAAAGAAAAAGTGCCTAAAGCAATATTTCTTCTCCAATTGGGAAGTCCACAACTTCTGTTTCTGAGAGATCATATACCAACCCAGCTTAGCCATAAGTGCTACATTTGTGCTTTGCATTTTCCTAAACCCTAGACCTTCTACTGCTTTTGGCCTACATATAAAATCTCATGATTTCATACACAATGGCTTTTTGTTTGATGTTTGTACCCACCGGAAGGCTCTGATACTCTTGTCAATGGACTAACAAATGGATCTTGGAAGAAGAAAGGATGGCATGGCATAGGTAGGCAAGGCCAAGGCAGTAGATTTAATCAACGTAGCTCTTCCAGCATAGTACAGGAGTTTAGCTTTCCAACCTTGTAGTTTTTTATCCAACATTTCAATGATTGGCTGAAAGGTCATCTTTATTGATCTCTCCATTATGAATGGGAGGCCAAGATATTGGGCTCCCTTGCTACTCCTTTTAAGATCAAGAATAGCCTTGACAGTCCTGATAGTATGCGTTTTTGCATTAGTACTATAGAAAATTGTGGACTTAACTTTGTTTGATTAGCTGTCCTAACCATTCTTCATAAGTGGTAAGGCACTTCAAGATTGCTTCATCTTCCTCCTTGTTAGCTTTGCCAAATATTAATAGATCATTTGCAAACATCAAATGCGTGAGTGGTTCACAATTCCTTACTGTTTGATACCTTATAGATTACCTGTCATTGCCTCCCTTGCTAATAATATGGAAAGGACCTCAGTGCATATTATGAAAAGGAAGGGAAAGATAGGATCTCCTTGTCTTAGGCCCCTTTGACCCACGAAGTGCCCTATTGGACCTCCGTTAACCAACACTGAGAATGTAGTATTTGAAATGCATTGTTCAATGAATTGGATAAAATGTGGAGGAAATCCTTCTACTGCCAGAATTCTAAGAAGAAATGGCCATTCAATCCTATCAAAGGCTTTAGCCATGTCAATTTTCAAAATAATCAGTGCCCCTTTCCATTTTTTTCTTTTTTAACTGATGGATAATTTCGTGACTAAGAACAGTATTTTCAAAAAAATGTTTCTACCATGTACAAAGGTTGTTTGAGTGGGGACGATGAACTTATCAAGGTATGGGCCTATTCTATTGGCAAGGATCTTGGATATGACTTTATATGGAACATTACATAGGCTGATTGGCCTACAGTGATGGACATTGTTGGGATAAGGAGACTTTAGAATGAGGCAAATGTTGGTTTTATTTAGCTCCCTAAGGATGTGACCTTCTGCAAAAAAACTTCTTACCACATCAATGACGTAATTACCTATCACATGCCATTATGTTTTGTTAAAAAACTGTAGACATACCATCAGATCCAGAACTTTTAAGTGAAGGTAAGGCAAATAAGGTAGCTTTGATTTCCTATGGAGTTGGAATGGAGCGACGGTTGGCATGGTCTTCTAGGTTAACAATGGGAGTAAATAGTTGGTCTAAATCATTTGGGAATTGATGATTGACAGTGGAAAATATTTCCTGAAAATATGATGAAAATACATTACCAATGTCATTCCTCTCTGTGATCCAATTACCTTCTTCTATCTTTAAGCAGTCAATGGATTTCCTTCGCCCTCTAATGACACTGGTAATGTGAAAAAACTTTGTGAAAGCATCACCTTTTTTCAACCACTAGATCCTTGATCTTTGTCTCCATAGGTCCTCTGCTCTCTTCAGTTGTTCAGCTAGCTCAGATGAGAGAATCTTCTCCTCCAACATAATATCTAGGGTTGGATCTAGTTGCTGCAAAGTCTCTATTCGAGCTCTGATGTCTTTAGCCTTCTGGATACAATTCCCAAATTTTTCTTTGTTCCATGCCTTTAAGCTCTCTTTGATTGCTTGTAGCTTCCTGTACAATTTGAATGCTAGTGAGCGTATCACTGTTTTCCAGGAATTCTTGGCTACAATAAATGAACACACATTAACACAACTAACATCATAACACAAACTGTTTATAAAACTATTAACTATACGAAAGTTAGTAAAAACATTAAATTTACATGAAAAACTCAAAGTGATAGGTCAGAAACAACAAGAACAATTACATACAAAATCCCAAACATAAATTAACATCACAAAATTAACAAGTAAAACATAAGACAAACTGGAACAAAGAAGGACCGAACCATAAATATTTAACTAAAATAAAAACATATATGCTAATTTCGACAAACGAAACTAAATCATGGGGAAAAAACATAGTAACAACAACAAACAAGCGATCACATTAAAAATTGAGTATGTTTGTTTGAAAAATTGTAAGTGGGGAGTTAAAAGAGGTTGACATACGTGTCTATGTCAAGTGTAATCGAAAGGGGTGAGTAGGATAAGTGGATGGAATAGAAGGAATTGGAGCAGCCTGTTTATCGAAGGGACAAACCAGTTGGGCAAAGGGTAGGTGAAAAATGCTCTCACCAGCCAGAAAAATCATCCGCTACAGTGGGTAAGTAATGTGGGTATTTATAGCACAGTGCTCGGGCAGGTTGGACTGCCCAAAAGGCTGCCTGCCGCAACCCCTTACCACTCGCTCTAACCTACAATTGCCTCGACCGCGACGATACCAATGGCCATTAACGGCAAGCCATGCATCCCAACATTAACTAGACAGATATGATATTTTCTCAAATGCAACCTGGACGTGGCCCAGAGGAAGGTGTGACAGCCAAGGTGAGAGAAGGCTCCCAAGATCCATGATCGCAACTGGTCATCGTGGGACCATGACCTCAAGAGGACCATGGCCCCGAGAGGACTATGCCCGCGATACCCCCAACGCACTCCAACCTGGGGTCTTTTTTCTTCCTCTCTAGACCCTTCCTCCAGACTTTTGTTGAGATACCCAATAGAGGAAACCCACATAATTTTAATCCTTCAGCCACCAATCCACATGTCTCATCATCCCACATGCTGATCCGGACGAATAACCCCAGTTACCTTAGGAGTCTCTCTGGATCCCAGTCAAGCACATCCTAGCGGGTAATGAGCCATACACTAGGAGGCCTACTTGAGCAGATTAAACCTTCAAGACCTTGCCCCAGGCCGAGGTTGACAATCGTGCTCGTCCATCCCCATTGCTCAGTTCTCCCTTGAGGAGGGTTGTACTTCTGTGTCCCTAGGTGGGGACATCTCCTCTTAAACTAGTGGGCAAGTCGAGCGACGACATTCAATAGGTTGAAGATACCATTCCCGCAGCAGGGGAGGCAAGTCTTGCTGAGGTTGCCCCCACACTTCTACGATACCATTCCCGCAAAGGGGTGTCGCGCCCAGGTTGACCCATATTTATGCGATTCCACTTTTGTCCACCTTGGTAAAGGGTCTACTTTTCCACTTCCAATGCAATTGAGATGTATGTCGTCCTGTTGCGATGTTGTGCCTGATAGCGTCACGCCAGGGGGTGTCGCGTCCAGGGGCATCACTCCAATGGGGTGTCGCGCCAAGGGATGCCATACTTGTTATTGTTATCTATACCAATCCAATTGAACTCTGTCGGGACCCCTTTCTATGTCAATTGATAATCATTACCACTTGTCCTGTTATAGCGGAGACACGTGCTTTGAATATTTTCGAGTACTACATTTGTCCCCTGCGCGTGCCAGATCGAAGGAAGCGTCCTGCGCGCGCACACCATTTTCGATCCGCACTTGTCATTTGACTACAACTATCTGGCCATGGTACTGATGACTAAAATTTTTTGTAAAATTGGCCAAGACTTCTGCCGTCATTTCTCTATTGCCAAAAAAAAAAAAAAATTGTCGTGGTTAGTTGCCCCTACATGCATGGACCTTCTTTTGACAGACTTTGCATGCATAATGATCGTGAGGACTTATGTATTTTTTTCCTTGTGCAATTTTTTGAGGTGCATCTCTATATCCTTATACCACTGCGGATAGGAAACCTTGACTACTATTGAGCCCCAAAAATCGCCAATAAAATGACCCATTATTGCCCTCGAAAATCTTGACCTTCGACCGTCTCAAAAATCATAGTGAATCAGTACCTCAAAAAGAACCTCAACCATCAGCCACTGTGAATATACCGATGTTGAAGTCCTTTCCCCAACTCCTTGCCAAAATACTATAATATCTTCATAAAATGTTGGGCCACCACTCATTTGATATAAGTATATATACATCCATGTCTTTCAAATTGAACATGTGGACACATATTCTACTAAATCCCCATTTTCCTTATTTTCATAACTTCTTCAAAGAGTGCACCATTTGTTTTCAAAGTGGTGGACCCACTTTTTAGACCTCATGAGTTTTTACGTAACAAAGTTTCAAGAAACACACTTCAACTTCTAAAGTGGTAGACCCCACCATTATTTGTAACCTTCACTCTTTAAATAAAAATGTGGGCCCCCACCAATAACTCATCTTTTCCATACCTTTTTACCACTACTAGCTTCACTCATATATTTTTTTTTTCAAAAATGACGTGTTGCACCTTTTTTTTTATTTTTTNTTTTTACCACTACTAGCTTCACTCATATATTTTTTTTTTCAAAAATGACATGTTGCACCTTTTTTTTTATTTTTTTTCTCCATTTGATTTTTTTTTCTTAAACTCCTTGGGCCCACACATCACTGTATGTTTCTCCATTTTCTTTTGTTTAACCGGTCCTTCCTTGCTTCACACATTTACTATAGGAGCTCGATAGGACCCACCATGCTAGAAGAAATTATGGTAGTTCTTTGGTTTTTTTTTCTTTGACTATTCCTCTTTCATTGGCACTGAACTGGCGCTTGAAAAGGACAGTTGTGAAGGGATGGCCGGTGCAGTCAAGCTTTAATGTTATTGCTTTTACATGCTGAATATTTGGTTTGTTTCTGACATAGACGAGCCCTATCACTGTTGCACATCTGAGAGTCTCTCTTTACCAAAGGAGTAAATGACGGATGGCTGACTGGACATGGCAGACCGTTGCCCATCTGATGGTCGACTACAGGCTGCTGATGGTGAAGAGGCAGAGGTGGACCTCACATAGCGTAGAGATCTTCACATTTTGAAATAATGATTAACCCAACTTTATCTGCTGACCTTGACTTGTTGAATGTACAGCTTAACACAACTGTGTCCAAGCCCGTCCATATACTCTTACCTATAAATTAAAGTCTTCACTCATTTTTGCACTTCTTTTAAACGTGAATCCTTCCTTCCTTCTCCCTTCTCCAAAGTGTCTCCACTCTTTTTTTTTCAAATGTCATAGCCTTACACCCCTTCTTTTTCTTTAGACTTTTATCATGATTTTCGCTTCCTAGTATATATTTGCCTCCACCCTACCTCTTCCTTTTTGCGAAGTATCTAGCCCCACACACATATGTATATATATACCTTTTTTGAATGACTTTCCTTACACCATTTTTCATTCCGCACACCACTCTTGTATATATAATTTTTCGTTCTCCTGGCTAATCATCGTCATATTCGCGCAAGCCCAGTGCCTTCGTCTGAGGAGTGGTATTGCGCCCCTTTTCTCGGTGGTGATGTTGATCCATTTTACGAGTACCTCCATAGCTATGTGTCTAAGGGGGAGGAGCTGACTCATCCATTATTTTTGGATCCCCCTGCGCATCTTTATAGGGCCCCTTGTATCCATCCTAAGTTTGTGTTTTGGATGCCATTGGAGAGGGGAGACTACCCTTATTCTTTTATTAACTTTGAAACCTCATCTAATCCTTCTACCCGCTGGTGCAAGTGGTCTGACCACATTCTTGCAGATGGGGCATTTCGCGAAACTTTGGAATTTGTCGGTATTATTTCTGCTATACAGTTGTGTCATAAGATTAGCGTCAACCGACGTAATGCTAGTCTATTTTCTTTGATTTCTTGTTGGTGCCATGAGACTCATACTTTCGTCACCGTTTAGGGTGACTTTACCCCCACTTTGGAGGATGTCTTGATGTTGATGCGATTGCCCATTTTTAGAGATTCTATTTATCCCTCCAGAGATTCTACTTCTGCCAAGGAGGCTGCAATATCTTACTTATCAGAATGTTTTACCGATGTTGCAAGACTTCCTTCATCTTTTGGTGTTGGAAGTGGCGCCGACAGGCACAAGTGTACCTACACATCTTGGGTGAGGTTCTTTTTTAGGGACATCGAGCTTGCAAAAAGCAAAGGTTATGAGCGTGTTGGCCAAGATGGCTCTGAATCTTGGAGTGAGCATGTCTTGGCTGCCTTTATCGCAATGTCGTTGACGCGATACGTTACATTGGAGTCCCCTTCTGATGGTATCAGCACTAGCGTTTTTCCCTTGGCTTCTAGGTTGGCTCGCGGCTGCGCCATCCCTTTGGCTCCTTTATTTCTCGGGAACCTGTACCTTCACCTTGATGAATTGCAAGAGGTGACTGCTATTTCGATGGGGCGTTATGACATTAGTAGCTATGTCTCTACCCTCTTCTTACAGCTCTTCCTACATGAACTTTTCCCGGCATCTGCCTCTAAGACCAAATGACCTACTAATAGTAGTCCTTCTCCCTGGGGGCTATGGTGGTCTGAATGCCCCATATCTAGGTCGGTGGGCCCCCTTCTCGATGATGAGCCACATTTTATCTTCTGCCCTTACGCGGTTTATCACCCCATGGTTGAGTCACCTTCCTATTATCGCGCCAAGCTCGTATTTATTATTGTTGATGCCATTGAAATCGTGGCTGACTGCTATTTTGATTTTATTGCTTACTCTACCAAGGGATACCTTCCCTTTGTTGGAGACCGAGGCACCGGGCGTGTGGCTTATAACCCACATCAGGTGGCTCTATAGTTCGGGTTTGACCAAGGTGTTCCCTCTGCTCTAGGGGATGCCCCAGGTTATATTAACACCGTGCGCTGCTATTTATTTGTCAATAGAGTCAGGATACTTGAGGATAGATCAGTCATTATTCCCTCAGCATCTAGAGTTAGAGTTTTTACACCAGATTATCGAATTTATTGGGCTGCTATAGCGTTTTCATTATTATGTTTTCTTGAGACTCAGACTTGTGTATTGTCTCAAGATGCGAGCATCCAGGGCTTTTCTTGTTTGAGGAGTTTTAAGTCCAAGGTGAGGACCAGAAGGGGTTTGAGTGAGTTCGCCCCGGTTGACCATCCGCTTAATCAAGGAGGTGTTATAGGGGAGGGCCCCTTGGAGATTTAGTCACGACAAGACCCCCTCGTTCATGCGAATGAACTCCTCCCAAAGAAGTCTCGACAAGTTACCTTGGGGAAGTCTAGTGATATTAGGCTTGCTAGCACCTCTCATTCTAGTTGTCTAGCACATAGGACCCAATCGTGGCGGCTGGTTCATGCGCAGTCCCTCTCTGTTGCAAACTCTCCTTTTCGCCGTCTGCAAAAGGTAAAACCCCCATTTTGTTGCTTGGTGTTTTGGCCCTTAGGGTTTTTTTAGATATTTCCCCTTTTTTTTTAACCGCGAACATGCACCTATATATTCTTTCACTAGGGTCTTCCTGCACGAGAATCCGCTAGAGATATAGTTTGATGTCTCAAGACGTCCCCTAGCGCAGAGGCCACAATAGGTGAACCTTTTGTGACATCTGCTATGGCGCTTCCTCCCCAGAGGGTCTACATCCCTTGTGATCCTGATGATGATGATGACTTGTGTATTATCAGCACTGTTTTCCCTAAGAGACATCCTTCCATCCCCGCTGCTTCACACGAAGATGATGATGCTTAGTTTCTAGCCTCTATCATTGATGAGGGGTTAAGACCTCTTTCCCCTAGCGTCGCGCAACGCATGAAAGAGTGCCAGGAGGCTATTTTCTCTTCCACAGTATGGACTTAGACTATTTTGTTTGTTATTTGTTATGTTTCCCCTCATCCCAAACTTAACTTCTTTTTTTTTTTTTTTTTCAGGTTTGTGATGTCGGCATGACTTTCCCTGAGGGTCGATCTTCTGATTCCACACTTGACGTTAACCTTGCAGGACGGTTTGACTATAATGACGCCAATGGGGTGGGTAGTCTAGAGCTAGCTCTCTCTTCTAGGGGAGGGGAAGCCCTTGACGAGCCCACCCATTTTGGCCCCATGACTCATGAGGGTGGCCTTCGGAATCTCGATCAGGTAAGCCCCTTCCCCTTTGCCTTGGACCTCTTAGATGTGGACTTTTTTGGTCTTTCGCTCAGTGACATTATGTTTTTTCAGAATGACTTTGGTGATAACTTTTTTGCGGGTATTGCTTCTCTGAGCTTGGGTGACACGACTCTATCTCTTTCGGCACCTTCCTTGTTCCCTTGCCTGGATGTTCCAGGCATTACCCTGCTACAATTTCCTCCGTCGACCCCATCTCAGACACTACCTCCATTGCCTCCGCTGATTGTTCTTATTTTTTCGATTGTCTCCTTGGCTGTTCCTCTGGTGCCTATTCGGACCATTCCCTCCCATGGCAGTGCTTTCTTCCCCTTGCCCCGGAGGGGCTTGCCACATATCACTGGGCATTCCCAGGTCGAGCACCCCACTCTTACTACTGTCGCATGTGCCTTTGCATCCCAGCTGACTATGAGCACTTACACCATCACTAGCCGCGTTACTAAGGAGCATAATCCTGCACAACCTTCTGGAACTATTATGCTTCCCTTTCCCCCTCCGTATCATGGTCCGGGCTATGGCGAGGAAACTATTTTATGGTGCAGCGGGTACTTCACCACTCAACTGAGTATCCTTCTCTTGGATCGCTTGTTGCAATGTTTTCCCATGATACTTCACTGTTTACCCACGCAACATGAGTGTATGTAGTCTTTTATCTTGGATCTCCTGGCATCATTGGTGTACACCTGTTAGCATCGATTAGCGAGAGATCTTGGCCCAGGCGACCTTCTCCATTTAGAGAGCGCAATTCGGGACTTGCAGTGTGTTGGGATTACTATTCTGATCATTGGAGACCGCATCGTTCATGCTTGTATTTTGTACAATAGCGAGCATTCACAGAGGCTAATTAACCATTTACGAGCTAAATATGATGACATGAAATAGAGACTTGAGGCGCTACACAATAACTTGAAGACCCATGAGTCGCTAAATATAGACTACCTGCAAGCTGCGCAGGCCCTTGGGGATTTTGACGCGGAGGCATCATTTGCTTGTGAATTATTTTAGCTTGTTTGATGCATATGTTCCCCCCCTTTTTTTTGCACAAAATGTAACCAAAAGACGAGTTTCATATATTCATATCAATTGATGTTTACAGTTTTGTCTTCTAAAATCCATTTACATGTTTTCTATAGATGTTTACATTTTTATCCCTCAGGAATAGTATAGCTTTAACCATTTGGCATTAAACTTTCCCATTGTTTTCCTTGACCCGACGCACCCAATTTCACAATACCCGCTGTCCTCAGCCTTACGGATTTCGAAAGGTCCTTCCCATTTGGCGACGAACTTAGGAATGACCAGGCTGCGTATAACACTTGGGACTATTTTTAGCACCAAATCACCCTCTTGGAAAGTCCTTAACTTCACCGTCAAGTTGCAAGCTTTAGACATTCTTTGGTGATATTTTTTCAAGTGTTCCTTTGCCTCGTCTCAGTGCTCATCAAGTGCTTCTAACGCTGCGTGTCTCACCTCTAAGGTTACCTTGGCTCTGGCTGCCAACCTCGCGGAAGGTACCACTATCTCTATGGGAAGTACTACTTTCTCGCCACAAACTAGTGAATAGGGTGTCGCATCAGTGGGCTTTCTTTTTGAGGTTCTATTGATCCATAGCACTATTGGCAGTTGTTCAGCCCAATCTTTTTCATCCTCAATGGCTTTGATCAAGATCCATAACAAGGTCTTATTAGTGGCCTCAGCTTAACTATTTCCCTATTGGTAGTACGGTGTGGAGGTATGGTGGATCACCCCATGTTGTTGTAAAGTTACGGCCACGTCTCTGTTAACAAAGGGAGTGTCATTGTCCGACAACAAGTGTTTAGGAAATCCAAACTTGTAAATTATATTTTCTTTTAGAAAGATGGCCACCGTTTTTCCTGTCGCCCTTTTTAGGAGGACTATCTCCATCCATTTTGTGAACAACTCTGTCGTGACCAGTATCCATATATTTCCTCTAGATGGAGGATTGATGGGTCCCATGAGGTCTGTGGCCCAAGTATGAATGAGCTATGGGGTGGCTAAAGTCCTTAAGTTTGCGATAGGTGCGTGAATGAGATCCCCATGTATCTGACATACATCACACCTTTGTACGTGCTCTATGCATTTTCCCTCCATCTTCGGTCAATAATATCCTAAATCCAACATTTGGGTGTATAGCTTCACCCCCCCCCCCTTGAAGTTCTGCGGCATATAACATTTTTAGCACCTCTGAAACTTCATTGCCCTCGAGGCACCTTAGTCTTTTTCCATTGAACACCCTTTTATATAGTTCATTGTTATTCAAAAAGAACCTGGGGGCTCTTCTTTTGACCATTGTCGCGGCACTCTTATTTGCCGAAAGTGATCCTTCATGGAGGAACTCGATGTAAAGTTGGCACCAGTCCCCTACTTCTTGTACGACAATGCACTCCTTGGATTCTGGGTGTTCCTAGCACCAGAGGCAATTTCGCTGCACCTCCCTAGCGTCATTGGCCATTTTCTGCCAATAGTACCCTCTCCTCTAGAGTCTTCTATAGAAACTGATGTTTGCATCCCCACAGGTGTCTTGGTGGACTTGGACCAACCTGTCACGTGATTCTTGCTGTGAAAGACTTCTTAGGAGGACTCCCTTAGAGCCGCGGAAGTGTAGCATTCTGCCTATCATAATGAATTGGCTCAATTTTTTAACCGAAATTTCTCTTGTCCTTTTTTTCCAATTGTTCCACTATAGGGGTTCTCTAATCTTTGTAGTTTGTTGCTGGGAAAATTTTAGTGAGAGGACTCGGTAGTGTCTGCCTTTTTACTTGGATGGTCGGCTTTTCTTCTACCATATTCAATTTTGATGCCAGGGTAGCCACCGCATCAGGGAACCTATTCTCTGTTTGTGGGGGCGTGTTCAATAGTGGTCTCCTCGAATTCCTCTAACAGCCTCTATACCTGACAAGTGCTGGTTCCTTCACACCATATTCCTCAATTACTTGCTTAATGATAAGTTTGGAGTCCCCCCTAATTTGGATATTTCGTATGCCTAACTTTCATGCCGCGAGTAACCCTAGAACCAGTGCTTTATATTCTGCCTCATTGTTAGTGCATCGAAAATCTAGTTTGTATGACAAAGTTATTTTCTCCTCGCCTTCAGGTCTAGTCAGCACTATTCCCGCTCCCTCCCCACTTAGGGTAGATGAGCCGTCGAACACTAAGTGCCACCTGGNTCGAAAATCTAGTTTGTATGACAAAGTTATTTTCTCCTCGCCTTCAGGTCTAGTCACCACTATTCTCGCTCCCTCCCCACTTAGGGTAGATGAGCCGTCGAACACTAAGTGCCACCTAGGTGGGGGTATGACTTCCATTGTAGTAAATATTTCTGCGAAGGATGCGCGTTCCACAATTGTGTCGTGAGTGTGGGAAGCCCCTGCTCTGGTTCTACTCCTAGCAACTCCTCTTTGAGCGACTGGTACTCATTTATTTGGGAAATAGGCCAGTAAGTTAGCCAGAGCCTGGCTTTTTATTACTTTCGGCGCTACACACTTAATGTCGAATTTCGATAGAACAAGGAGTCATCATGCTGCCCTTCCTGTTAGGGCGGGGCGCATCAACAAATACTTGAGAGGGTCACACTTGGTCATCAACTTGACCTCGTAAGTGAGAAAGTAGTGTCGCAACTTCTGTGCCGCAAATACCAAAGCCAAACAATGCCTTTCTACTCTAGGGTACCTCGTTTCTGCATCTTTTATAATACAAATGAAGTAATAGATGGGCTTTTCTAGACCCTCCACCTCTTGTGCTATTAATCCTCCAATACCCTTCGCAAGTCTGCTATATGGTTCTCCTCCTTCCGTGATTTACCACAAGGTCATCGACATAGTCTTCCATAATATCATGCATCATATCATGGAAAATCGCGACCATAGCACGTTGATAGGTCGCGCCTGCATTTTTCAGCCCAAAGGGCATTACTGTATAGTAAAAGTTGCCGAATGGGGTCCTAAAAGCAATTTTTTTTGCATCCTCTTCGGCCATCTTGATTTGATTGTACCCCACGAACCCATCCATGAAAGAAATCATCTCATGCCCCGAGGTAGCGTCGAGGAGAATGTTGACATTTGGCAACGAAAACTCGTCTTTTTGGACACGCCTTGTTCAAAGTCCTTAAAATCTACACATATTCTGATGGCCCCACTTTTTTTCTTGACGAGCACTATGTTTGACAGCCACACAGGGTGCTGAATAGGCTTGATGAAGGTAACTTGCAATAGCTTTTCCAACTCTTCCTTGATTTTTATCATAACCTCAAGGGGCGTAGTTTTGTGAATGTTGTTTGACAGGCTTGTTTAAGGGGCGGATGTTTAGCTTGTGGCAGACTAGACTAGGGTCCAATCCGGGCATCTCCTCATATCTCCATGCAAAAATATCAGCATATTCTATAAATAGTGCCAAGAACGCCTGCCTCTTTTCTAGGGATAGCCCCTTGCAGGTGAAGACTGGCCGGGGTGATTCCCCAAGTGGGGCGAGGTTTACTTCCTCGAGCTCCTGCTCCTGCGGCTTAGGGCGATCCTTTATGCATTCTGGCGCAGGGACGACATTAGCGGGAGTCGCAGTGATGTTGGCCTTAGCTTCGTGCACCTCGTCTCGGGGACTCACCCTCTTGGCCTTGTGAGTGGTCCCTCCACGCCATCATAATTGGTAAATGACTCGCCCATTAGGTAGGACGCGACGGGTATAAATCTCCTCCCAAGAAGGGATAGGGAAAGACAAGGGTTGTCGTAACGAACTGGCATTTTCGTCATCTTCGGCCACCTCATCGTATAGTGCTTCCTCCACTAAGTGTGCCTCATTGCTGCTAAAGGGGTACTCGGTCATGGGTATCATCACTTCTTTTCCGTTCCAAATCATCTCCATGCGCTGGTGGTATGTAGAAGGGACCGCTCCAAGGTCATTCATCCAGGTGCGTCCCAGGAGTGCATGATAAGTCGTACGAGCATCGATCACGTGGAAGGTCATGGGTACTTTCACTTTTCCCATGACCAAAGAGATGGTGACATACCCGAGGGTCCTTCTCTTGTCGCTGGCGAATCTGACGATGATAGTTATTTTTCTGACGAGACTTGATTCGTAAAGTCCAAGTTGCTCATATGTGGACAAAGGCATGACATTGGCTGAGGCCCCATTGTCCAGAAAAGTCCTTTTTAATTGTACCCCATTGATCTTGGTGGTGACATAGAGCGGCCGATTGTGCTTCCAAGGTACTTGGCGATCTCGCTTTGTGAAGGTGATGACATTAGACCTTCCCTTGATACTGCGAGACACCAAGCCTTCTATAGCCATGCACTTCTCGGGGCCTAAGGGCCCATTAGCACACAAGTCTATGATGGCCTTGGTGGCTGCTAATCTGGTACTATTAGAAAGTCCCAACTAATTAAAGAAATTTTTGAACTTGACTGTTTCCTTCAAGATACGGGCACTCGCGTAGGGGTCAATCTCTGGCACATAGCGACAATCTTCTAAGGTCTCTCGATTTAACTAGATTTCATGCCACTCTTCGAAGTTACCTTCCGCTATATCCTTGATTTTGTTATAGAATGACACCATGTGCACCTCCTTACCTTCTTCATGATTTATAAGAGGTTGATCATGGACATTGCCCCCAGCGTCTGTCAGTACCAACTCTCCACTTTTTAAGCGCTTCTGAAAAAGTCGGTGCATGGTCCAGCAATCCTTAAGGTTGTGCTTAGTGTGATGATGGAATTCACAGAAGGTCAAACTATTTTTTTTCTTCTTTAGTTGGCTCATTTTCCACTAGTGGTAGCTCGACATCATCGTTCTTAATCCATTCCATGAGAATCTGTCGAACTTCTTTCATACCACAAGGATACGGAGGTGGCTCCTCGGGCTTGGAGGCTTTCCCCCGCTTCTTTGGACGTTGACCCCCCTTCGGGACCTCTTCAGCAACTTCAACAATTGTTCCTTTCCTCTTGTCCTTCCAGCCGACTATCTTCAAGGAAGGCTGGACCACCTCCGAAAGCCTTTGCGCAGATTCACATAGCTTAGTAAAGGTTTTAAATTCACTGTTCACCAAGTATGCCTTGTATTTATTGTGCATTCCATCGATGCAGATTCAGACAAAGGCCTCTTCAGTGACATTTTCTTGGCACTCGATGGCTTTATCATGGAACTTGTCAATATATGTCATTAGGGCTTCCCCGTCATCCTGGATAATCTTTGTCAGGGAAAGTACTATAGTACGCTGCTCGACATGGAAAAAATTTGCATCAAATTGTGCGACCAAGTTGTCCCAATTCCTCATCGATTCTACCGAGAGATTAGCATACCAGGTGAATGCTCTGTCTTTAAGGGACTTGGAAAATTTCCTCATCCAAAGAGGCTCATGGAGTACATAACGGCCAAGGCTATCAAGATAACAGGTAATGTGCTCCCTGGGGTTGCCATTTTTTCCATTTGAACTTCTCGAACTTCGGCGGTGAGTACCCTGTATGATACATAGCTTGCTACATAGTCGGGGTGAACTTGGACCTTATGTCCATGGTCATTGGCATGGGCTCCTTCTGTCTATCTAGTAAGGCCTATACTTGGGCCAGCGTGACAAACCCAGCACTAGGCACTAGTCGTTCTATGTTAGCCAAGTGCGATGTCCAAGCGGTTATTGGTGGAACCGAGGTGGTGGCGATAGCGGCCGAAAATGCTGAAGGCATAGTCACAGGGATAGTGGAAAAAATAGTTTGACCCCACACTTGTATTGTTGTCGGTGCTGTTGTAGAGATGGTGAGAGGAGCCATTTGGGAAGCTGCGAGGTCATAGTTGTAGCCAGTCGCAGCATGTTCACATCCGAGAGCCATCGGGAAGTTTAGGAAAGGTGCACCAGTTGTGGTTACGGGTATAGCCACGGTAGGTACCTTGGGATTTATGACATTTTGAGGGCCTATTGTAGCTATTTGCTGTAGGTGAGTTAGAGATCCCGTTGCGGTAGTTTGTTGTAAAAGTGCTAGAGGGTTGCCTATGGCAGTTTGCTATAAGGGAACCAGAGGGTTAGTTGCATCAATTTACAGTGGAAGTGGTAGGGGTTCAGTGGTAGGATTTTACAAAGTTAAACCATAAGGGCTTGACTTTCGTGATGCACCATTATCGCTCGACAGTGCCATTAGAGGAGATGCATGCAAAGTCGAAGATGGTGGAACCAGGTATTGCGAGAGCAATGGTAAGAACATTGGCGGGTTTTGCAAGCCAAGTGCTAATCCGGGTGGTCGAAAATACATCCAAGCTTAAATCATCTACATTACAGTAGCCATCTATTGCTGTAAAGTTTGCATCTCGTGCAGAGCTTGCGCCATTGCGGAGCCTTTCTGCTACTCGCCTTCCTTGTCATTGCTATTTTTGGTTATCGTATTAGACAATACTCTTCCACTTCGAGTTCTAATAGGTATAGGCTAGCGAGGACAAACCTCCCTAGTGGAATCGCCAAAAGAATGTAGGTGGGGAGTCAAAAGAGGTTGATACATGTGTCTATGCTAAGTGTAATCGAAAGGGGTGAGTAAGATAAGTGGATGAGATGGAATGAACTTGAGCAGCCTGTTAATTGAAGGGACAAACCAGTTGGATAGAGGGTAGGTGAAAAATGCTCTCACTAGCCAGAAAAATTATCCTCTGCAGTGGACAAGTAATGTGGATATTTATAGCACAGTGCTCAGGCAGGTCGGGTCGCCCAAAAGGCTACTCGCCGCAAACCCTTACCACTCTCGCTAACCCACAACTGCCTTGACCGCGACAATACCAATGGCCATTAACTGTGAGCCATGCGTTCCAACATTAACTAGGCAGATTTGATGTTTTCCCAAACGCAACCTGGACTTGGTTCCGAGGAAGATGTGATAGCCAAGGTAAGAGAGGGCTCCCAAGATCCATGATCGCAACTGGTCACTGTGGGACCATGACCTCGAGAAGACCATGACCCCGAGAGGACCATGCCCGCGATGCCCCTAACGCGCTCCAACCCGGGGGTCTTTTTTCTTCCTCTCTAGACCCTTCCTCGAGACTTTTGTTGAGATGCCCGATAGAGGAAACCCACATAGTTTCGATCCTTCAAGTACCAATCCACATGTCCCATCATCCCATATGCTGATCCGGACCAATAACCCCTGTTACCTTGGGAGTCTCTCTGGATCCTAGTCAAGCACATCCCAACGGGTAATGAGCCATACACTGGGAGGCTTGCTTGAGAAGATTAAACCTTCAAGACCTTGCCCCAGGCTGAGGTTGACAATCGTGCTATTCCATCCTCATTGCTCAGTTCTCCCTTGATAAGGGTCGTACTTCCATGTCTCTAGGTGAGGACATCTCTTCTTAGTCTAGTGGGCAAGTCGAGCAACGACATTTAATTGGTTGAGAATATCATTCCCACAACAGGGGAGACGAGTCTTGCTGAGGTTGCCCCCACACTTCTGCGATACCATTCCCGCTAAGGGGTGTCCCGGGCGCCTAGGTTGGACCATACTTATGCGATTCCACTTTTGTCTACCTTGGTGAAGGGTCCACTTTTCCACTTCCAATGCGATTGAGATGTATGTCGCCCTGTTGCGATGTTATGCCTGAGAGCGTTGCACCAAGGGGAATCGCGTCCAGGGGCGTCGTGCCAAGGTGGTGTCGCGCCAATGGGGTGTCGTGCCAAGGGGGCGTTGTGCCAAAGGGCGTCGTGCCAATGGGGGTGTCACGCCAAGGGATGCCACACTTGTTATTGTTGTCTATACTAGTCCAACTAAACTCTGTCGGGCCCCCTTTCCATGTCAACTGATAATCGTTGCCACTTGTCCTGTTATAGCGGAGACGTGCTTTGAAGTTTTTCGAGTACTACAAAAATAAAGAGATATCTAATACTAATTTCGTGTAGAATTATAATAAAAAACACATGCATTAAACATTACAGTAGATACAATTCAAAGGAATTTTGTAGAAAATTTTTTGATGAATAACATCACATACTCACAAAAAAAATAGAGTACCTATTCACAAGCTACGAATATGACAAAGAATTTCGATTGTGGAGCTGCAAAGTGTAAATACAAAAGGAGATTTTGGAAAAGGATTGATAATGAAATGATATATGAATTAACGAAATATGAAATTCTAAAGAAAACTAATGGAATAGTTTTGACAAAAACTCCTAAAAAGAACGCTGATGAGCTAAAGGATTAAAAGATAAATACAAAATGGCACGTGAGCTAAGGACCTATTTACCAACAAGTATTCAACNTTTGACAAAAACTCCTAAAAAGAACGCTGATGAGCTAAAGGATTAAAAGATAAATAAAAAATGGCACGTGAGCTAAGGACCTATTTACCAACAAGTATTCAACAAATGTCCTTATTGCCAAAATAGATTGGAAAAGTGTATTGGGTTCCAATTTTTACTATTAAAATCCAAAAAATCAAAGATTTTGCAAACATATACATAATAGTCAAACAGTCAAAAGAAAACTGTCTACTCAAAAGTCAACTCGTAACTTACCTTCGTTATTCTCAACCTCTACATCTCTCTTTCCTTCCCTGGTAAAAAATAAAACCTAAATATTTCACCTTCCTCTCATTCTTTCTCTCCCTCTAGTAAAAAAACAAAAGCTGATATGGTGAAGAAACTAATATGATGAGGATATCAGTTAATTCACAAATATTCGACTATATTGGATGGTATTATCAATAGATGGAAAGATTTGGATATGAGATGTTTGTGTTTATTGTATAGTATACCTGGACATTCGAGTTGTATTCTGTAGAGTGATGTTGATTTGTTGAAATCTTTGATTTATATCATGCAGTTTGGAATAAAATAGTAACAATCAAGAGTGAAATAGTAACACATAAATATGTAATTAAACAATAAATAAATTAACCTATAAGATTAGGAACTGTGATTGAACTTTATGTAGATTAAGGCTAGTGTTTGATACTATGTTCTTAATACAGATTTTGCCCCCACTCTTGATGCTTATGGAAATCAAAGCGTTTGTTTCACAAGATACAATAATATTTACGTATCTCCAACTAAAGTTCAGGTGATTATTCCAACTTGAATTGTACGTGTTAGAATGAGGGGAGAATGATTGTCTCGCTTGATTGAATGCATGGACTTGCTCGTGATACACTTCCTTAAGTATCGGAATGTTGTGGTACTTTGATATAGAATGCTCCACACTCTCACAAATCGAGCAAAACTCATCGATCTTTTAAACATTAGACACCTCGTGTCTCCTATAAACTTCAAGACTCAACTTTCCTTGACAATTTAGCAATTTTGGAAAGCAAGTCTTTCCGGTCTCGCAAGTCATAAATCCCTCCCCCATGAGTTTGACTACTCCCTTGAGGAGAAGACCTTGGTACATCGGTGGGATCCGTAATGTCCCATGATTGTGCATTTTGTGCCAATTTATCAAAGTAATCTAAGGCCTTATCAGGGTCTTTGTTCAAAAACTCTCCATTACACATCATATCGATGGCTCGATGTGATTCCTTCATAGAAGAAACTCACCAATTGCCATGGTTCAAAGCCATGGTGTGGAATGTATTGTAGCAATTCCTTGTACTGATCCCAACATTGGTAGAATTGCTCATTGGACTTCTCCGAAAATTTTTGAATTTATTTTTTAAGAGCGGTGATTTTATGCATTGGAAAAAAATTGTTAAAAAACTCAGAGAGTGTTTGATTCCAAGATGTCATGGATCGAGGTCTCAAGGATTTAAGCTATGTTTTTCCCTTATCTCTCAGGAAAAAGGGGAACAATTTCAGCCTAGCTATGTCTTCCATACCATGATTGGTGAGGAAGATCACAACTATTTCCTCGAAATCCTTTATGTGCAAATAGGGATTTTCCTTCTCAATTCCGTGGAACGTGGGAAGTAGTTGTAACATCCCCAGCTTAACTAGGAAGAGATGAGCTTGGACCGGAAGGAAGATGCACGAGGGTGTGGTGCTTTGTGTGGGTTGAAGGAAATCCCTCATTGACCTCGTCGGAGGCTCAATGTGGGTGTTGTTCCCTTCATTCACGGGAGGGGGGGATTGCATTCGTGGATTGGGCATTCTAGGTTCTTGTCCTCCCCCACCACTTTGAATGTTTGGATTAACACCTACATTCTCAAAATTATCACCCGCATCCTCGAGTGGGTCTTGGTCAATGTTTATATTGGGGCCCAATGGTTGTCTAACTAGTCGATTTTGTTCGTCCCGTTCCCACATATAACAAAAATGTCTACAATTAAAAATGTAAACAAACAAAAGTATATACAAGGATCAATGTACTTCACCCCATGATGAACATCACGGTACTTACCTCCGTTATCCAAAAATCACCTTCTTGATTCAACACTTTGTCTTCCCCAACAACAACGCCAAAAATGCTTGATTATTTCCATTGTATATCCTAATCTTCGCACATCATTCCTCAATGTGTATAGTGTATGTATGGAGGGGAGTGTCACTCTCCCTTGAAATAATGTCAAAAGAAAGGGCAACAAAATAGTGGTAAAATGAAATGAAGGGAATGTGTGTGTTATGTGCACAAAAGTGCTCCCCAAGCGCAAGGAGTCTTTTGTGTGTCGTGTTTTACTTGGAAGAGTATTTCAAGGTCATCTCCTCAAGGAAGTAGGTGAATCGTGTTGAAGGAGATTTTGAGTAAAGGGGTAAAGTGTAAAAATCTTATGTTGTTTGAAGTTTGGTTTGTGATTGTGTTATGATGAAAATGAAATGGGAAACAAGGGTTGACTAATTCAAAGGGTTTACTCCAATGGAAATGTCAAGTCAACTCGAAACCTTCCTCTAATAGAGCTTAGAAGTATGATTGATTTGTGAAAAACGAGGGACGAGGTGGAAGTGAGGATCCAAGCATAACCCGTGACAAGTCTACTGGATATCAAAGACTCACAATCCCATCCACACTCAACCTAGTCAAACCGAACCATTGTACTCTGAGATGAGGAAAACAAATGAGTTAAAATTGCATATCCAAGAGGAGGTCTCCCTTGGATTAGCCAACTAAATAGCTTAGCTACACATACTTAAGGTAAAGACAACAATGTGATGAGAAGACATTATAAAGAAATAAAGATTTGAGCTAAGTTAATGTAAGAGAACGTAGACTATAGGGAAGTGCATTTAATACCCATCTTAAAGCCTGGAAATGAAGAACTTGAAAGCATTAATGGTGAAAGCTAAAATGAGAGATTAAACTTGAAATGAACTTGCAGCGAATAGCATTAAAGACATTAAATAAAGCTTACCAAGTTCTTACAAGAGATTTAAAGACAATGTATGGAAGAAAATACAAAAATATTAACTTCTCTCTCTAGCATTTTTCATCTTCTACCTTGGACTCTCTCTCTCTATATATATATCATAATGTATATTGTATAATGATCCATAATGGTGTAAGAGCTTGCCAAAAACGTCCATGGAGCCATCCCCTAGCTGTGTGATGTGATCTCCATCAATAGGGGCTGAAAGGGATGGGTTGGTGCAGGCAAGTACAAGCATTGCCTGCACACCCATCATCTTCTCTCTCCTCTCTCCTCATTAATGCCCAAAGCTCCAAAAGTCCAATGTAGGTTGAGGAAGGGACGTCCAGTGTGTAATGAGTGTCAGGGACAAGTGGGAGAGTGCTTGGTGGGACCCCCAATGTTACAAGGCTTAAAATGCAAAATCTGAGCTGTTTAAGTAAAACCTACCAGTAGGTTGATGGAAACCTACCGGTAGGTTTCACTCCAGTGGGCAAAACCTATCTGTAGGTTTGGTGGTATGTGCAGGTCCAGTAGCTAAAACCTACCGGTAGGTTTTCTCTTGTCTTGCTGATTTCTTGTTTACTTCACCTTTTGAGCGATCGTCAAGCCATTCCTTCATCTTCATTTATCTTAATCACTATGAGAAGGCTTATCAAGCATCATTTATCACATTTTATCTACAAACATAGCGAAATTTCATAAATTGCACAAACGATGCATTTCCACTCATATTAACCACAAAAAGCTAGCACAAAAAAGGGATGCAAATGCACTTGAAAAATGCAATATTTTGTGCTAATCAAGAACCCGACCTAATTCAAAGGGAAAATTCAAGTCAGGGCCCTTAAGCACTTATATGGGGTCATGAACAAGCTTTTTCACTTTAATTTGACTACTTGGAGTGCGAAGAAAACCCCAAACCTTGAGAAGCTCGTCTTCCTCCACGCATTTATGATGGGAAAGCAGATGAATGTGGCCTAGATGATCTAGGACTTCATGAAGGAATTCGCCAAGGCTAGCAAGCCGAATTTGGAGCTATCGGGAAGTCCAGTAGCAACAAGAGGACATTAATGAGTGGGGGTGAGAAAGACAGAGCACCAAGACCTGAGCCATCCACTGTCAGGCCATCGTCCCCTGCTCCGCCCCCGTATAGTTTCTCAATGCTTGGATGCTATGTAGATTAGGATGGATGACCTAGGCGAGACTATGCATCGGCTATCTATGATGATGACGAGGATATACAATCACACCTTCCCAGGAGGGTTGATCCCTGATATGCCTCTGCCTCTTACTATTGGACCCTCCACCTCTGCCCCTATTGCCTCTACTATTGTTAAGGTGGCGGGCTCTAACGATGATGACGAGGGTAGTGAGTACGCGAGTGACGAGGAGGGGAATGGAGATGATGATGACGAGGAGTAGGATGTTTTGCTTTGTTTTACTTGTTTCAGTAGTTCCATAAATAGCAGTAGTGTTGATGAAATAGTAGAAAAATCTTTAGGATTTTAGGCCATTTGGGTTCTACTCATTGTATCTAACTTTTTGAAGTAATGAATGAAAGAACCATAGTTGTTTTTGTTCCATCGTGCCAAGTTCATTTATTTAATTGCATGGTGATTTTTGTATTTTGATTGTTCGATGAATTGCTTTGCATGAATGGATTGTTTTTTGTTTTAGTTTTATGCTTTATGTTTTGGAAATTATGTTTGCGAGGGACTAGCAAAACTCAAGTTGGGGGGTGTGATGAGCATAAAATATTGCACATCATTTGTCTCTTTGCACCTATTTTACACTTGCTTTTGTGGAGAAAATGGGAAAAATTACATTTAATCTTTCAATTAATGGAGTTTTGTGTGATTGTAGGTAATGAGTGGGTAATGACGTGTATTAAGCCTTCTATCAAGTGTTTAAAGACAATGAAGAAGGAATGGAGGCTTAACGGGTGGCTCCGGATAGCAAGAAATCAAGAAAAAGTCAAAACAGGTGAAAACCTATCGGTAGGTTTTGTGATGTTCTACCAGTAGGTTTTATACACTGAAAATCTTCTATTGTTGCCCCTGCCAAAACCTACCGGTAGGTTTTGCTGATGTTCTACTAATAATTTTTGCCCAGAAACGTCAGAAAGTTGCAATCTCAACTCTAATTGCTTTGTGGGCCCACCTCTGCTTCTCCCACACATCTCCTGACATATTCTATATACAAGCATGCCTCTCTACACCTAGAATCTGACTTTGGAAGAAAGAGCATGAAAGAGGAAGATAGAGAAAAAGGGAGGCATGGTGGGGTTGCAGGCATGGCCTGTCCTTGCCTGTGTAAGTGTCCAACCCCTTCCCCATGCTAGGAAGTTAGCTCACATAGACCCTAGGGGGGTGATGGACGGAAATGAAGCATTCTTACACCATTATTAAGCTACAAAAGCTTTTAGAGAGAGAAGATCTTAAACAAGAAGATGAAGTTCTAGAGAAAAAGTTAGGATTTTGCATTTCCTTCTCTATTTCAGTTGTAGTAAGCTTTAAATCACTTGTAATCTTTACTTCTTGCACTTTAATCTCCTTTATTTCAAGTGTATTCAAGTTTAACTACATATTCTTGTGTTTTCAAGTTTTACATTTGGGTATTGGTTTTCAATCTTTGTATTTTGACTATGAATGTCATTTCTCTTGTAGTTTAACTCTTTTCTTGCATTAATACAAGCTCCATGTTTCATTTCTTCATTATGTCTCTTTATATTATGAACGTTTTTGCTTTAACTATGGATAGCTAAGTTTTTAGTTGGCTAATCCAAGGAAGATTTCCTCTTGGGTATGCTAAATCAACTCTCTNTTGTAGTTTAACTCTTTTCTTGCATTAATACAAGCTCCATGTTTCATTTCTTCATTCTGTCTCTTTATATTATGAACGNCTCTTGTAGTTTAACTCTTTTCTTGCATTAATACAAGCTCCATGTTTCATTTCTTCATTATGTCTCTTTATATTATGAACGTTTTTGCTTTAACTATGGATAGCTAAGTTTTTAGTTGGCTAATCCAAGGAAGATTTCCTCTTGGGTATGCTAAATCAACTCTCTGTCATTCCTTCCCCATAGTGTAAGGTGTTTGATTTGACTAGATTGACTGCGGACGTGATTGTGAGCTCTTGATACACCGTAGACTTGTAACGGGGTATGATTGAACTTACGCCTCCACATTAGTCTCTCACTTCCTACAAATCAATCAAACACCGATATACCATTGATAAAATGTTTTGAGTTGATTTGGTATTCCCATTGAAATGACCTATTCGGATTAGTCAACCTTGTTTACATTGCATTTTTATCAAAAACTCTACTCACCAAAACAGACAACTACAAGATTTTACACTTTTTCATTTCTTTACAAAATCACCTTCACCACAAATTCAACCTTCCTTCCTTGAGGAGACGACCTTGGAATACCCATTCCAACTAAAACACGACACTTGCCAGTTTCTCTTTGCTTAGGGAGCACGTTTGCACACACACACACACACATTTTCTTTCACACACACGTTTTTCCCATTCTAGCATTGAACCCGAGAGAGAGTGACACTCACCTACACACAAAAGTCATATACACATTCGAGGGTTCGTGTTTGGAGATTAGGGTGAAATGCAAAAAGCAAGCATACAACTCCCATGGACAATCAAGCTCCACTTCATGACACCAGCCCAAAATTGCTTACTCAGATTCGATATCGCGATTCCATATTTGAATTGATGAAGAATTAGTTCAGGTTTTTGATTCCATATTTGAAAAAATTCTCTATGGATCTCTGTTTGTCTCCCTCCTAATTCCCTTAATTTTGCTTGGGCACATGATAATTTATGGTTTTGGGTTTCATGGGGCGCAGTGGAGAAGGAGGGGAGGTGGTGTGTTATGAACTGGGGTGGGCCAACTATTGGGGGAGAAATTTGCTTGAGCCAATTGTTGAGGAGATGAACAAGTTTTAGGCCGTGGAAGGCTTGATGGAGTGGTGGCAACTGTGTGGGGATTTACAGGGGCAATTGATGTTAGGTTTTTGTGAGTCATTTGAGAGAGAAGGAAAGAGAATGGAGATGGATATCAGAGAGACAGAGAGGACAATGGTGGTGCTAGATATTAGCAGTGACAGATGGATAGAAGCAGAGAGACACATGTAGAGATAGGGGTGGTCACCGATTGTTAGGGATGACCGCCACCATGCCGCCTCCACCTTTCTAACAGTAGGGTTTTGTGTTGTTTAGAGAGAGAGAGGAGTTGGGTGTTGTGTATTGAGTGAGAGAGAAAAACAGCAACAAGAATTGACGAGGAAGAAGAAGTATGTTTGATTACATGTTTAATGTTTTCTAAACTTGGAATAAAGATGTTTTGATATATGAGTGTGTTGGATAATGACATAATTACCCTTAATAGTAGTTGTGTGCCTAACATTTGCTAGTTTTTTGTCATTTTTTTGAACAAAAGTTAGAAGTAAGGATCAAAGTGAATTAATTAGTTACCATGAAAGATAAAATTGACAAAATTAAAATTTTATGGATAAAAGTGTAACAAGTGGCAAACCTTATAAACTAAGGGTGCAATTTACCCTTTATTTTAGCCTAACCCGTTTGGATCTTGATAGAAAGACGTCTCAATTGTCCCTGCGGCTCATTTCCCGCCAAAACAGAAACACCCACTCTTTTCCTCCTCTAACCTCTTCTTCATCCAACAACTGTAGCCTCTTCCCAGCTTCCAACGATCACCAATCACAACTTCCTATAGGACGGAAATAAAACGGGCCTTAGATACAATGAGGGGTGGCCCAGTTCAGATCAATTGGCACGACACCAAACCCGTTTTAACCCTAGATTTTCACCCTCAATCTGGAATCCTAGCCACCGGTGGCGCAGACTACGATATCAAGGTAGAACCCTTAAATGCTTGTAGTCGGTTCAGTTGATTTTCAGTATTTCATGTTCGGTTCTTGGATTTTTTTTCTTTTATTTTTGTAAATAAATGCATATTTGTTATAATTATATATATGGGTTTCGCACAAATTGACTGGGTTTCTTATTTGGAAAAATAAGAATGAAGGTGGTTAGTTTTTGGAGTTTTGAACATTTCTTCCTTTATAATTCATAAATGTATATGCCTCTTTCATTTAACCAAAAAAATTGTCACAAGACAATACTCATTTTGTTCGTGGGCATGTGCACGCGTCTGTGGGTGTGTGTGTGTTAGAAACTAGAAAGAGATCTATCTTCATAAGTAAGATGCACCAATTCAATTAAGTGCTTCGTATCAAAACAAACTTATGGGTGAATAGCTTTTTTATTGTTCTCTGGTTCGTGCATTTTTCTTCATTTGGTAACACTTTGTCTGTTTGCAAAAACACCATGGTAAATTAGGTAACTAAAATATCATTTGATGTTACCTTTGATTTTATCAGCTATCAAATGGAAAATACAATTTCAAGTTCCAAAACCGACTTTTATGTTTAGTTTCTTTTGTCTTTTCCCAACAAAGCTTGAGTAAATTGCTTAACAAATTTGGCAATTTCAGTGTTATCTTCTAAGCTATGCCCTATGCTTTTCTGCAATGAAAATAGGGATGCTTTGACTACACTGTTTGGGACTAATTTTGATTGTGTGACCATTGGTATTTCCAGCTGTGGCTCTTAAGTTCAGGAGTAGTAGAAAAGAAAGTGCCTACAGCTTCTTATCAGAATAGTCTTTCTTACCATGGCTCTGCTGTAAATGTTCTTCGCTTCTCTCCTTCAGGTAAGAATTAAGTTTGTATCTTGAAAAACAAGGGTAGCTTATGTGTAATCTACTTTACTGTGGTAATGTGGTAATCTGATGGAAAAACACGACCCCAACAGAAGTAAAAACTACTCTCTCTCTCTCTCTCTGTGTGTGTGGATGTAGTTATTCTCTTTTCAGTCAGCCACTGAATTGAACATTTCATCTAAACTAAGAATTTCTAGTATCCACCTTTGTTTTGTTTTGAACAAGTATACTTGCGACTTTTCTGTTAAAATAAGGCTAATTATTTTTGAGATTTCAATAGTGGTGTATTTCTGAATCTAAAGCATTCTCATATCAAATCCAAATTCATTTCAACAAGTTACTATATTGTTTTCATAAGTACTGGTCTATTTTATATGTTTCCTACATAGATACATATGTCATCATTTAGCTTGCTCCTACGGGATGTTTAGAGGATACATGTATCAAAATTGTACTATTAGTGGGGCGGCCAAGTGAAATTGTCATCAATCATCATCTTCGGTGCAACTTGTGTGTCAGGATCAGAGGTGCTGTTAATACAGTCCTTGTTTCTGACAAGCAATAAATTGTAGGAGGTTGAAAACAGGAGCAGAACCCATTTGCACTTGAAGCAATGGGCGTATCAAAACTAGTGCCTGGCCAGAAAAGCTAAGCCTAGCAAAAGACAATTCTGCACAATCAAAATAAAAGAGATCTTAGCAGGGACACTCTGGACAAATGTATAGTTAGGCATTTTCTCCCTTAGAGAGCAATCTCTTATATCACTCTCTAAGAATCACTGACTTGGACATGGGACACGGATACGACATGACACTGACACTGACACTCAGAGACAACATTTCTATAAAAAATAAGATACAGACACGTTGGAGACATAATAAAAATAATTGTATGCTACAAATAAAATTATATAATTTGTTGCAAATATGGGGATATAATGATATACTATTTATAAAAAATTTAGTACTTTATGATATGGAAATGTTATGTCTGGTCATCTAGTTTGAATTTTTAGACTAAAAAATTATAATAGTCAACCAATTATAAATTTTTTTTGTAAACATGTACCCAAAATATATAAGTTAAATGAATGGTCTCACTTTCTCAATTCCTCATGTTTAAAATTTCTATATATTTTTTGCTTTTATTATTATATTTGGAGAACAACTTTAACATTTGTAGTGTTGAACATGTCTAGTCATGATAATCATATATTCTATTATAGTATAAGATACTTATTAGTCATATTTTTAAGTTTTGTTAGTCACATGTCAACACATTTTTATTACTCAGTAATAGATACAATCTAAAGAAGTATCAGACATGCCACCAAAGAAGTGTTGGACACATCACCAAAGAAGTGTTGGACATGTGTTCGAAATTAAAATTTTATCATTTAAGTATAGACTCGTATAAAAGAATATTGAACATGTATTCGAGGAGTGTCGGTGTCCGACATAGATTCACCACCTTTTTGAGAGTACCTGTTCTTCATAGATCACTCAGACTAAACACTATAGGAAAGAAAGAGCCACATATGATTACCCTATTCGTAACACAATTAAATAATCAGATTCTCCGCCCTTCTCCAGTTGGACTAAGGTGTCACAGTTGCACCCAAAAAGGGGACAAAAGTAGTCATCATAGGCTAACAATACAATGAAGCAACTAAGCAAAAGATGATTTCAATCTTCTGAGCCGTCTTGCACATACTCACTACTTCGTAAATGATTCGTCCCTTTAACTAAACTTTCATGGGCAGACCCTGTATTGGTGCATGCATTTCTATACATACCTTTAGTGAAGTCTTTTAATTGATTGTAAAAGACTTTAACTAGGTTTGGTTCGAGGATTAATGTAGGGAAGTGACAATGCTATACATCCCAATTGTTTACCAAAAAGCACACCCCAAATGGTGGGAATTGCACATCACTTGGGTTGGCTCATATTTCATCTCATTGAGGGCTCCAATNATTAATGTAGGGAAGTGACAATGCTATACATCCCAATTGTTTACCAAAAAGCACACTCCAAATGGTGGGAATTGCACATCACTTGGGTTGGCTCATATTTCATCTCATTGAGGGCTCCAATTATGCTTTTTGGTAAACAATTTAGGATGCATAACATTACTCTTAATGTAGGGATCTTTCTCTCTTGGATGTCTTCCTATCTATGGATTGATTGATCTCTACAATCTATTATAGAAGTACTTTGACAATTGTTGATATGTTGCTAAATCATACCTCTTTGGGATGCATAACATTACTCTCGATGTTTGTCTTCCTTCCTCTCTATGGATTGATTGCACTCTACAATCTACTATAGAAGCACTCTGACATTTGTTGATATGTTGTTAAATCAGACCTCTTTATGATGAGATTTTTCCTTATAGAAAAGCTTCTCTGAAATTTCTCTAATTGTACAATTATCTAGAACAGTACTAGCAGCGCCCCATACGATTCACAGTATTTTCAATCTCTCCCATCATAATTCTACCACCCCTGCCACTCGTACTCCCACATTTTATTGCCATTGATCTTAATATTCTAGGAAAATTATCTATTATTGTACTAAATTAAAGAAGACGGAATAAAGTAGTTTTGTGGGAGTAGTTACATAAACCACATGGAATGACTTACTTTGATGAGATCAAGGCATTATTATTAAATAATTTAAAATTTTAAAAAATCTAGTACTTAGTGAGGGACAGTTTCATTAGTGACTGTTCTCCTAAATTGATTGCTATAATATGTGGTAAATATAGATTTAGAGCAGAGAGAGTATATGTACGAGAGCGAAACGGGAAAAGGAGTGATGATGGGGGAGAAACTTGGGACAGTTAAGGAATTTTAGGATTTTTCCTATTAATAAGGAATTAAGTTATTCAAAAAGGATCAATGACATAAGTCAAATCAAATTTGAAAATTTAAAAATAAAAAAAATTTAAAAATGGGGATGGGCATTCAAGCCAACTACGTTGCATATGTATAGATATGTTGTCTTCATGTCTTATTTCACACAATTTTCCTTTTAAATTTGCAGGAGAACAACTTGCCTCGGGTGCTGATGGTATGAATCACTTGTTACTTACTAAATGAATGATTGAAATTGTTTCCATTTTATGAAATTAGGCAACGTGTGCTTAAATTGAATTTTGCTAAATATAGGTGGTGAGATGATCATATGGAAGTCACACAATACCGATGCTGGTCAAGCTTGGAAAGTCCTCAAGACATTGTCGTGAGTCCTTTCATTGGGATTTGCTTCTTTTATTACAGATTAGTTGCTAATACTGTGTGCTATGATTGATGTTGGGCTTAGGTTGAATACAAGTGGGGTTTAGAAACTGCCCAATTTAGAACCTAACCACTTGATTTTTTGTTTGTTTATTTGGACCTGACCTATTTATTCGGGGTCAATGTGAAAATAGTCCATCCATTGGCTATAGAATAATAAGTAAATCAAGCATCAAAAGTGGTATTGTTTATGATAACAATGACTGATAATAGTTAATAAATCAAGTTTGTTTTTAGGTTGGTATGGCTCATATTCAAAATCAAGTGATTTGTAATTCTTCTATGATTTGATTCATATGTTTGCAATTACCAAAATTCACTAAACTCTGGACGACCTATGATCTGAGTACATCATTCTAAACATGATGGATTGTGATCCAAATTACCAAAATGTATGATCCCAAATTGTATACGTAGCACAAATATAAAATACATATTAATTAATTGTGTATATAAATTTATAATTATAGATTATTTTAGATAATAGAAATTGAGCACAAACCTAAGACAAATGGTAATTGACTTAATGTTTATGGATGTTATATAATTTATAATGTTGTATAGTGGTAAAAACGATCTAGATAAGAGTTGCAAAATGAACTGCGATCCAAAATAACCTACCCTCATCGTATCATGTACTTAAGAAAGTGTCGTACCACATTCCTGTATCATGAACCAAAGCCACCTACGATTTAGATAACATTGTGTTTGCAAAATTAAAGGGGAGCCTCCACTGCATCAGACATAAAACTCGTTTGACACATCTGCACATATGATTTCAAAAGGGGCTAACGTTTAAGTGCTTTATTTACCGACTCTATCTTCTTGGAAAAAACTTGAAATAGGTTTCTTTAACATGATTGAGATAAAAGAAAAAGTGTCAAAATCTTCATGTTGAATACCCCCAGGCCTGCGAGTATTAGAATCTGCTAAGGGGGTCATTAGATAAGAGTGATAAGAGGAGACTCTAGGCACATGGTCAACTCTGGGTTAGCAAAAATACTTTCATAGAGAAATGGGCATTCTCAAGTTCAAAAGGATTCTATCTAGTCTGGCCTACTGAAATGGTCAAGGATGTGGATGATACCTATTTTTGACATAGAGCAATATTGTTATTATAAGGAAAATAAATGTTCTAATAGTCATGGTTTCTTTATTAATTTGAGAATATTGGGTCATTTATTCATTTTATTGAATGTGGATGTCGATCGTGATGATGATGATAATAATTGCACAAAGCTGTATTGTAGTAATATTAGACTGATTTGTTGGACCTGCAGTGGTATACTGATAGTGTCAGTCTTCTTCCTAGACCAAGAAACTAAGAAGCACAGTCATATCATTTTAGTCAGAGTGGGACATCTGGGACATGGATACGCTAAAATGAGTGTTGAAATTTTTTATTGTTAAATTTTTTTCAAGACACGTGGCTGATACACTTGGGAAACATTGGGAATATGCGACCGACGCGTTGCAGACACGTTTTGAGATTTGTTTTTCAATTTTTGTAGAACTTTTTAGATAACTTTATAATTAAGAGAATTATTTTTGTAATTTTAAAGAGATATGAGTCAAGGTCATAACATAAAAAAACTTATGATCACTACATTGAACATGGAGCGTGAATGTACTCTCTCCGTTCCTAAATATCTGTCGTTTAAGGTTTTTGCACAAGGATTAAGGAAGCTATTAAATAGCTCTAATATGAGTAAAAAATAATTGTACAAGACTAAAGTACCTTTGTTCAATACGTATCGAGAAGGAAAGGAATATGAAAGACACTTAGCCTACATTTAATCTATTAAGCACTTATTGAAAAACATAGATAAGGGTAAATTTGGAAGAAAAAATATTAATTATGCTTTGGTTTCATTAAACGACAAATACTGTGGAACAAAAAAAATTGTGTAAAATGATAGATATTTACGAACGGAGGGAGTAACATAATTTTGGATACGAATACAAACTTATATATATGGGATAAACTTTAAATATGAAAGTTATATGACAACAAATAGGGTTACAAAATTGGGGTTCTTTGAAATTGATTAAAATTAGTATTACGAAGTGTAATATTTTTGAAAATGAAAATTGTAGTAGCCATTGATTGTTGGATCATGGATGTTATGTTTAATGTATATTGGTATATCTTTATTGTATTTTTTATGCGGTGATATCATGATGTGAATTTTGAGCATTAGGGAAAGGATGAATTAAAATATTATTATGATAATAATTTTATTTTATCACATGATTATATATATAAATACATTATTTAACGTCTTTTCAACGTGTTCGTGTCCTATTGTTTTGTACAATTTTATGTCAGTGTATCTGTGTTTTGTTGTATTCATGTCCTGTATTTGTATCCGTGCTTGAAATAGTTTTTGCAGCATATGGGATGTTAACTACAACCACAATAACAGTGATAGCAACATTGGTAACTAACGTTATAAGTTATTTTTGAGTCCTATATTCATCAATTAGCTTTTGTTACTCAGGTTCCACCGTAAGGATGTGTTGGACCTGGAGTGGTCTCCTGATGGTGCATTTCTCATTTCCGGATCAGTGGATAATTCTTGCATTATATGGGACCTTAACAAGGGTAAATAGACTGTGTGTAGCTATAGCATATTTTTCAAGATTTGATGTCAATTCATAACCTGATAGTCTGTGTTTCTTCCTTCAGGCTCTGTCCATCAGATCTTAGATGCTCATTTCCATTATGTTCAAGGTGTGGCATGGGATCCACTGGCGAAGTATGTGGCTTCACTAAGTTCAGATAGAACCTGTCGGGTTTATGTCAACAAGCCTCAAACTAAAACAAAAATGATTGAGAAAATGAATTATGTTTGTCAGCATGTCATTACAAAGGTGGATCCTCAAATGGTGGATGCGTCCAAGGTTAGAAGTTTGGTTTATCTGCTTCAGATATCATGCATTATGGATAGATTCAGTGAGTATAATACGCTTCACTTGTGGCATGATATGCAGTCTGCTAAAAACCATCTTTTTCATGATGAGACATTACCATCTTTCTTCCGAAGATTAACCTGGTCACCTGATGGATCATTTTTACTTGTGCCAGCAGGTATTATTGTAAAGTGCTATCCTGTTTTATCAGCGAATCTATAACTTCAATTTTCCTTTTTCAAGTGTCTGATTGCCTGGTATATTGTGTACTAATAGAATTTGATGTTGCTTCATGGCATCGTCTATCTGATTCTGTCGCTGATTATTGTTAGCCACTGTTGGTGCTGATGAATATTTCAATTACGGCTGTGGAACGATTCTTGTATCTTTTAAGTTCGTTTGAGACCTTAAATGTAATGTAATTTTCCATTGCTTGCTGTGTGTTGAAGGGTTTGGTCTTTGCCATGTTAGGAGTTTGAGGAGTATTTATGTCATGACCTTTGGTGCCATGCTTCAGAGTCATTGGTACTATGACATTTTTTCCTTCTGTGTTGTGGACTACTGCCTCAGAACTCAGACACATGAGACTGGTGGACATTTTGTTAATACAAGTATAAAAAGTGATGTATGATTGACTGTGACTAAGAGATGCAAACCACCTCCCTCTTGATGTGGTCTAGATATACTTCACTCTTTCACTAAAATAAAATTAGTGGTGGGAAGAAGAGATGCCCAGGGAATGGATCACCTTAGCATATTTTGTCATTTATCTCACGAGTGTTGGTTCGACTGTGCAAACATGTTCAGTTTCATTGTCGTACTTTGGAACTACTGGAGTAATGCATTCTATAATTTATTTATGAGACCGATCCTCTCATAAATCCAATTGGCTGCTTTTTCGGTTTGCTCTATTTTAATCAAATTGTTTCCAGCTTTCTATATGTGATTAATGCTTTTTCCTCAGTTGTTTTTTCTTCAAGGGCATGGCTTTATCAAATCCTCCTGTCTGTTGACGTAAACATATGTCTAATTTCAGGTTCTTACAAACTTTCACCTTCATCTGATCCAGTAAACACAACTTATGTTATTTCCAGAAAGGATCTTTCAAGGCAAGGCATTTTCTTCTAGTATCTCTTTGCTTAGTTATAAGCTCCATTTCATTCATTTAACAAAGTCCTCATCAATAATCATTGAGGAAATGAAAATGATTTTCCTGATGCTTAAAATCAGCTAAATAACACTCGAATCTCCTCAAAATACTTCCCACCGTGCCAAAATAAAAAGAGTCCAGCTTTGAGGGAGTATTTTGTATCTCTGTGAGGGAGTATGTTGTATCTCTTGTTGTCTGGCTTCCATTGATCATCACATTCTTTCAAATATGCAGGCCTGCTCTGTTGCTTCCTGGTGCCAGCAAACCTGTTGTTGTAGTACGCTTCTGCCCTGTGGCTTTTAGCCTGCGGGGATCAACCTCATGTACTTTCATGCTAATTACAGTCAGTTTTTCAGGATGTTTTGATAAATGGATTCACCATAATTTGACGTGCATTTACAATTTTGTGTTGGTGCAGCTGCATTTTTCAAGCTGCCTTATCGCCTTGTTTTTGCAGTGGCAACGTTGAACTCTTTGTATGTCTATGATACAGAGAGTGTTCAACCGGTTGCAATTTTAGCTGGACTTCATTATGCAGCCGTTAGTGACATTGCATGGTAAATAATGGCATTCATTATATTGTAATATGCTTCTACTGCTGTATCGCCTATGCCTTTTTTAACGGTTTAAGAACTCTTTTCCTTGGATCTTGACTGGTTACTGTTATTCTTATTGTTCATGTAAGGTCACCGGCTGGTAGATATCTAGCAGTGTCCTCTCAAGATGGTTACTGCACTCTAGTGGAATTTGAGGATGATGAACTGGGATCACCTGTTCCGTTATCAGGTACACTTCTGTTGGTCTATCTTTACGCAATCAACCAACAGGGATACCTTCTTCAAATTTTTATGTTTCAATCTTCTCAGAAGAAAAGAAAGTCATGGGTGATGATAGTAAGAGCCCTGCTCAGAAACCAAAGGATATGGAGATTGAAGCAACTACAAACAGAAATGACAATGTTGATGTGGAAGCAGAAAATAAGGAAATGAAACAAGCAACACCAAGTTTAGTGAACACTCCTCTACTGAATAACCCTGCCAAGAGACGTATTACTCCGATGGCCATTGATTCACAATAATTCTCTTGCCTCAGTAATACTCCCGTCCTAATTAGCTTGCTGGCAGATGTATTCCTCCAAGAGTTGGTGACTGGGAAGTTTCTCACCTTTGTAAATTTTCGATGGTCCACATATCAAAATCCAATTTCTGAGTTTATCAACCATTTGTGGCTTTTCCTCAAATGATAGTTTTTTATGAAGTTTGTATCAAGAAAAGAAGGCAGAGTATATCCTCTCTTCTCTCTATATTTTGAAATTCCTGCTTCTGCAAGGCAATGTAAAAGCCCGGATCAGCTAGCTCTCCACCAGTATCATTTTAACAGGGCTCCTCAAAGATTGTCAATAACTGATGATATTTTTTTAGTTATTAACATTTATCAGTGAAAAATTTTACAATCCTGTTGAATTTGTGTTATCATCCTTTGCAATGGTAAGTATTCAAAGAGGTTTGAACTAGGAATAGAAAAACATTTGCATGCCTAAAATCATATTAGAGTTTTTGCTAAGGGGACAAAACAGGTTGGGACAAATTATGATTGAATTTGTGCTGAAAAGTGGAATTCACGAAACATATCAAAGTCATCTACTCCTTTGTAGCACGCCCAATTCAGATCATGTATCATGTATAGTTAAATTCGTAATAGGCATATTAGATTCGGTTTGATTTGATTTATTTTTAAATGGGTGTAATTGATCAACAATAAGTAACTCCATGTTAAGTTAACATGTTCTATTAAAAATTTGTCAATCTAGATATGACTATACCAAAGAACGGGTGATGGGTCAAATTTCTGCTACGTTAGGATGGGGACAAGAGTCCTTCTTGTGTCTACCTATTTTGATTAGGAAAAACAAGAAAAAAACAATTGGTTGATAAGGAAATAGACAATTAGATGATAAAGGAAATAAAATGTTGGTTTGCTTCGAGGGAAACAGCCTCCACAAGAGAACAATTAGAAAAAAATTCAGCATGCTTCTTTATTTCCATAAAACTCATATTTATAGACCCATTATAGCAAAACTACTTTCCTACAAATTAGCAATGCTCTTATAAAATAGAAACAAGATCAAACCAACCAAGCAATACTCCTAGAAAGAGTAATGCTACATTGACCAAATTTTAAGACTAAATCAATAATTTAAATGACATGGTAACTGATTATTTGGAGTCTTTATTGAAACCTAAATGATATGACATTAAATAAAGAAATCCAAATCAGCTGTCATGTCATTTGGNAAATAGAAACAAGATCAAACCAACCAAGCAATACTCCTAGAAAGAGTAATGCTACACTGACCAAATTTTAAGACTAAATCAATAATTTAAATGACATGGTAACTGATTATTTGAAGTCTTTATTGAAACCTAAATGATATGACATTAAATAAAGAAATCCAAATCAGCTGTCATGTCATTTGGACTCTTAATTTGGTCCCAACATTTTGTCAGTGTAGTATTACTGTCCTAGAAATTAAAAACAACTCCAACAAGACTTGGTAAACATAGAAAACATCAACTACAATTCTTATTTTATCTCTTACCACTAACTAGGGGTGTTAATCGAGCTGAATTCTAGTCTAAATCGAGCTGAATTTACACACAAACTAGCTGGCTCGTTTGACTGTTTACACATAAATGAGTTTTAAAATATGTTAAAGCTTGACTTGTTTAACAGCACTATCACTAACCAAGACCCAATTGCCCTGCACATGGGACTTCAACGTAACAACTCCCCCCTCCCCCCTCTCTAAGTTTTGAAATTTGTCGTCGAGGTCCAATGTCGGGTACCGAACTGTCATTTTCTTGGCACCTTCCCAAGTAGCTTCAGCAGGCGAAAGACCTTCCCAATAGATCAATAACTCTTCTAATTTCCTCCTCACTTGAGGGTCCAAAACAGCTTGAGGGATTGGAAAAAACAAGTTACCCTGTTCTTGAATTGAAGGGAGCGCTGACTGCACCATTATACTTGCTTCAAATTTTCTCTTGAGGGCGGAGAAATGAAAGACAGGATAAATACGAGACTTTTCTTGTAGTTCCAGCTTATAGGCTATTTGTCCTATCCTTTGAACCACTTTAAATGGACCATAGAACTTGGGCGAGAGCTTGACTTTCTTGTGAAAAGAAAACAATGATTGACATTACGGTTGAAGCCTTAAATAAACCCAATCTCCTTTAAATTATATGTCAACATGATGCTGGTCATATATTCTCTTCATGTGAGATTGAGATTCCTTGAGTCTTTCTTGTGGCTCACGGATAGCTTAGTCTCGATCCTCTAGCTCCTTGTCCACATATTCCAATTTCGTTGTTCCGGGCACATAAGATAATAACATAGGAGCGGCCTAACCATAAACAATCTCAAATGGAGTTCTTTTAAAGGACGAATGGAGGCTAGTGTTGTAACAAAATTCTACCAAAGGAATCCATTGCACCCAATCAGATAGTTTGGAGCTAGTGAAACATCGCAAGTACATTTAAAGAATATTATTAACCACTTCCGTTTGTCCATCAGTTTGAGGATGCTAGGACAAGCTAAACTTGAAATCAGTCCCATTTAATTGAAACAATGCTTTCCAAAAAACACTAGTAAGTATTGGATTCCGATCGCAAACGATAGACTGCGGCAAGCCATGCAACTTAAATATTTGATCAAAGAACACTTGAGCGACACATGCTGCTGTATATGGATGTGATATTGAAATGAAATGTGCGTACTTAGACAACCTGTCCACCCCAACCAAGATGATCAATTTTCCCTTGGACATTGGAAGACTATCTATGAAATCCATGGATATATCGGCCCAAATTTGTGTTAGAATTGGCAACGGTTGAAGTAAACCAACTGAAGACACATTCTCTACCTTGTTTTGTTGACATACATCACACTACTTAATAAACTCCATGATGCTTTGACGTATTCTCTTCCAATAAAAATTGTTACACACCCGATGCAAAGTTTTATGAAATCCTTCATGAGTGCGAGAGTGAATCTCCAGAATAATGGTGGAAATTAGCGAAGAATCTTCTCTTAAGTTGATTCTATTCTTGAAAAATAGAATGCCTTCTCTGCATTCCCAAGGACCCACAGCCCCCCCATGTTCACACAACTTGATCAATTATTGTGTTAATTGATGGGTTTGGGTCTCTTCTTTGATGGGCTCAAGCCAACTGGGTAATGGCCGGGAAGCGGCTGAGAGCTCACCTAGCTCTACTTTTCTTGATAAAGCATCTGCCACCACATTTTCCTTCCCGTGCTTGTATTTGATAGCAAAGTCATATCCCGTTAATTTTGGAAGCCACCGTTGTTGTGCTTCGGTAGTAATTCGTTACTCTCCTAAGTATTTCAAGCTACGTTGGTCAGTCCTTACGATAAATCGATGACCCAAGAGATATGGTCTCCATTTCTTGACTGCCAATACCAGGGCTAGCATTTCTTTTTCATAAGATGACAATGCTAGGTTCTTACCATGCAAGTCTTTGCTGAAATATGCAATTTGGCGCTGAGATTGTAATAGAACAGCCCCTACTCCAGATCCTAATGCATCACACTCCACCACAAATGGTTGGGGAAAATCGGGAAGTGCTAGAACAGGTGATCTGGTCATGGCTCTTTTTAGCAGTTCAAAAGCTTCTTCCGCCACAGAATTCCATGAAAAGAATCCTTCTTTAACAAGGAAGTGAGAGGGCTCACGATCATTTCATAATCTTGAACAAACTTTCGATAGTAACCCGTCAATCCAAGGAAACCCCGGTGAGCCTTGAGAGTTGTGGGCTTTGGCCATTTTAGCATCGCAGCCACCTTATTTGGGTCTACGTTAGCCCCTCCCTTGTTATCACATGCCCAAGATAACTAATTTTCTCATGCCCAAATTGACACTTTTCTTTTTTCACAAAAAGTTGGTGAGTTCTTAATATCGACAGNATAGTAACCCGTCAATCCAAGGAAACCCCGGTGAGCCTTGAGAGTTGTGGGCTTTGGCCATTTTAGCATCGCAGCCACCTTATTTGGGTCTACGTTAGCCCCTCCCTTGATATCACATGCCCAAGATAACTAATTTTCTCATGCCCAAATTGACACTTTTCTTTTTTCACAAAACGTTGGTGAGTTCTTAATATCGACGGAGTGATCTCAATGTGGAGTAAATGGTCCTCCCAAGATTTGTTATAAATTAAAATAACATCAAAGAAAACCAATATAAACTCACAATGTCTTAAAAATTTCATTAATGAGTGATCGAAATGTTGAAGGTGCATTGGTTAGCCCAAATGGCATCACAAGAAACTCGTAATGGCCTGGNAATGTCTTAAAAATTTCATTAATGAGTGATCGAAATGTTGAAGGTGCATTGGTTAGTTCAAATGGCATCACAAAAAACTCGTAATGGCCTTGATGGGTTCGAAAAGCTGTCTTTAGAATGTCCCTTTTTTTTTTTAATTTCTCTACAAATAGTTTCATCATTGGTCAACTTGTNGATGGGTTCGAAAAGCTGTCTTTAGAATGTCCCTTTTTTTTTTTAATTTCTCTACAAATAGTTTCATCATTGGTCAACTTGTTATATGGAGATGCCAATCCTTGAAGACCCACCTTTTGACCATTCACTTTAAACTTCATCAATAGCTTGGAGAAGTCACAAACTATGGGTCCCAAAGTCTGCAACCAGTGAGCCCCTAAAACAACATCGCAACCTTCTAAAGGTAAGAGATAAAGGTCAATTGAGATTGGAATACCATGTAGTAGCATATTTATTACCTTGCATTTTCCTGTGCTCGTTAACTTATCTCCATTAGCCACGATGACTTCGAAATGCCCATCTTCTTGAGGTTACAACCCAATCTTTTTAGCAATTTTGTCGCTTAAAAAGTTATGGGTGCTACCCAAATCCACCAACACCATGATAGTTTGGCAGCCAACTCGTCCCTTCAGGCACATAGTTTGGGGTGTTTGCACATCAGAGATGGCGCTGAACGAGATTTCTGGAGTGTTATCACTCTCTTCCTCTCCTTCTTGGTCAGCTTGCTCATCCACTTCTTGCTCACAAACTTCTTCAGGCCAACATCCTTCTATAAGGAAAAGTCTCTTGCAGCGATGACTCGGTCCAAACTTTTCATCGTAGTGGAAACACAGCCCCTTAGCACGTCTATCATTAATTTCTGCATGAGTGATCTTCTTAATATTAGGCGATTGGTTACGCTGAAGGTTAGATTGAGAGTGGTCGACAATCGACTTATTTGCTTCATANGTGATCTTCTTAATATTAGGCGATTGGTTACGCTGAAGGTTAGATTGAGAGTGGTCGACAATCGACTTATTTGCTTCATATTGAGGAACCTTTCATTGAGATTGAAGTTTTGCCTCATGGAGATGAGCCAATCCCACTGCTGCAGAGAGGTTCGCTGGTCACGCAGCTTGGAAATCAACTCGGATCCCGTCTTTGAGGCCGCTNTCACGCAGCTTGGAAATCAACTCGGATCCCGTCTTTGAGGCCGCTGATAAAGCAGCTCATTTACTGCGAAGGAGTAATTTTCCATGCTCGCCCAAGCAACCTTTCAAATTGGCTTTGATAATCTCTAACAAAGCCAACTTGTTTAAGATTGGTAAGATCCCCAAAAAAGTCTTCAGATTGGGTAGCTCCATAACACACATGCAGTCCGTCCTTAATTGAATCCCAAGTGATCTCCACTCCATCATCCTTAAATAGTTGGTACCATAATTGGACTTCTCCTTTTAAGTGGTATGCAGCTAATGACACCTTCTCTGACTGGTGTATGTTGGAATTCGAAGAACTGCTCCGCCCTAAAAATTCAACTGCTTGGGTCTTCACTTCTACTTTAACGGGGGAAATCGAGCTTAACAAGCTTTGGTAGATCCAAATTGGTTGAACTTGTTTGGCCAGAACCAGGTTGTCCATTAAGTTTGCCTACCCAATTTCGATTAATAGAGTTATCCCCAGACTCACGAACATGGTTCGATTCAAGTTGATCTAACCGAGAGTTCATAGCCAGGAACATATCATGTAGTTCCTTTAACAATTTCTCTTGCGCAAAAGCCAATGATCCAACTTGTACTTCGAGANATAATTGGACTTCTCCTTTTAAGTGGTATGCAGCTAATGACACCTTCTCTGACTGGTGTATGTTGGAATTCGAAGAACTGCTCCGCCCTAAAAATTCAACTGCTTGGGTCTTCACTTCTACTTTAACGGGGGAAATCAAGCTTAACAAGCTTTGGTAGATCCAAATTGGTTGAACTTGTTTGGCCAGAACCAGGTTGTCCATTAAGTTTTCCTACCCAATTTCGATTAATAGAGTTATCCCCAGACTCACGAACATGGTTCGATTCAAGTTGATCAAACCGAGAGTTCATAGCCAGGAACATATCATGTAGTTCCTTTAACAATTTCTCTTGCGCAAAAGCCAATGATCCAACTTGTACCTCGATATTAGGAATTTGTTGATCCTCCATGACATGCTCTGATACCAATTTGTTATGTTCTTTGGTTAAAAATGGGTGATGGGTCTAGATTAGGAAAAAACCAATAAGAATACAATTAGTTGATAAGGAAATAGAATTTTGGTTTGCTTCAAGGGAACCAGCCTCCACAAGAAAACAATTAGATGGAATTTAGCACGCCTCTTTATTTCCATAAAACTCATATTTATAGACCCATTAGAGCTGAACTACTTTCCTACAAATTATCAATCTATATAATTGTAGGTATGGAGTTAAAAGAGGTTGACACATGTGTCTATGCCAAGGAAAATCGAAGAGGGTGAATAGGATAAGTGGATGGGATGGAAGGAACTCGAGCAGCTTGTTAACGAAGGGACGAACCAGTTGGACAGAGGGTAGCTGAAAAATACTCTCATCAGGCAGAAAACCATCCCTGTTGTGGGCAAATAATGTAGATATTTATAGCACAGTGCTCAGGCAAGTTTGGGCAGCCCACCGCGACCCCCTACCACTGGGGCCAATTCACAACTGCCTCGACCTAGATGATACCAGTGGCCATTAACAGCGAGCCATGCATCCCGACATTAACTAGGCAGATGTAATGTTTCTCCAAATGCAACCTGGACGTGGCCTCGAGGAAGGTGTGATAGCCAAGGTGAGAGAGGGCTCCCAGCGTCCATGACCGTGACTAGTCACTATGGGATCATGACCTCGAGAGGACCATGCCCGTGATTCCCTTAACGTACTCTTACCCGGGGTCTTTCTTTCCCTTTCTAGACCCTTCCTCAAGGTCTTTGTAGNTCACCATGGGATCATGACCTCGAAAGGACCATGCCCGTGATTCCCTTAACGTACTCTTACCCGGGGTCTTTCTTTCCCTTTCTAGACCCTTCCTCGAGGTCTTTGTAGAGGTGTCCAATAGAGGAAACTCACATAGTTTTGGTCATTCAGCCACCAATCCACATGTCCTATCATCTCATATGTCGATCCAGACCAATAACCCTATTTACCTTAGGAGTCTCTTCGGATCCCAGTCAAACATATCCCAGTGGGCAGCCATACACTAGGAGGCCTATTTGAGCAAACTGAACCTTCGAGACCCTGCCCTAGGCCAAGGTTAACAATCGTGCTTATTCGCCCCTATTGTTCAATTCTCTCTTGAAGATGACCATTCTCCTATGTGCCTAGGTGGGGACACCTTTTAGTCTAGTGGGTCAGTCGAACAATGACATTTAATAGGTTGATGATACCATTTTCGCAGCAGAGGAAGTGAGTCTTGCCGAGGTTGTCCCCATACTTCTGCAATTCCATTTATGTCTAACCTTGGTGAAAGGTCCATTTTGCCACTTTCGATGCGATGGAGATATATCTCACCCTGATGTGGTATTGTGCTTGAGGACGTTGTGCCAAAGGGTGTCGCACTTGTCACTGTTATCTATATCAGTCCAGCTAAACTCTGTTTAACATCATTTTCATATCAACTGATAATTGTTGTCACTTGTCCTGNGGGTGTCGCACTTGTCACTGTTATCTATATCAGTCCAGCTGAACTTTGTTTAACATCATTTTCATATCAACTGATAATTGTTGTCACTTGTCCTGTTATGGTAAAGACATGTGTCTTGAGTTTTTTCGAGTACTACATTTGCCCCCTGCGCGCGTCAAATTGTAATAAGCGTCCTGCGTGTGCACACCATTTTTTGTTTGCTCTTGTTGTTTGACTGTAATTATCGTCTGTGAGCTAACCGTGGTGCTGATGACTAAATTTTTTTCGTAAAATTATCCCAAGTCTTCTGTTGTCATTTCTCTATTGCCAAAAATATTGTCATGGCTAGTTGCCCCTTGCATGCATAGACCTTCTTTTGATAGACTTTGCATGCATAATGGTCACGAGAACATGTGTATTTTTGTCCTTGTGAAATTTTTTTTTTGAATCTTTGTACCACTACGGATAAGAAACCTTGACTACTATTGAGCCCCGAAAATCTCCAATAAAATGACTCATTATTATCCTGGAAAATCTTAACTTTCGACCATCTCAAAAATCATAATAAATCAGTACCTCAAAAAAAACTCCAACAATTAGTCACCGCTAACTATACCGATGCCAAAATCCTTTCCCTTGCCGAAATACTATAATATATTCATAAAGTGATTGCCCATCGCTTGAAAAAAAAAAAGCTAAAGCCACGAGACTTGCACAAAGCTTTTTGCATATTACATGTATTCCTTTTCCTAATAAACACATGGGGTCCACATGTTTTTTATGAAAGTGTTCCACTGAGCCTTCCCCCC
>CAUOFW020003891.1:143755-281502 GCA_963454935.2 Ilex paraguariensis
TTTTTTTTTTTCAATTGAACAAAGCCTCTGTCTTGTTGCTATGGTGGGTTTGACGGCTCACTCATCGGTACAAAAACCAAGCTATCAAGGATTATTTACAGATGGAGCTGACGTGACATCAATTGTTGTCCTGCACTCCTGGCACCAATTTTGACCTCTTCTGGCTGTCAGCCGAAAGTGTGATCTGTTCTCTAAGTATAGCACTTTGACCGAGATATAAATTTAATGTTGACTGCAGGCTAGTTTTAGCTTGCTAACAATTAGAAGTTTTTCAATGTAATTTTCCTTCCTTAGGACTGGCGTCCGCTGGTGAGTCCAACTTCAAGGAAGCTGCTGTTCAAGAAGCTCAGGCTACTGTTTAAAATATTGGGGTATGGGGCAGTGTCTCTTTTGCCTATAAATTAAGGCTTCACTTTCTTTTACCTAATCCCATGTTTCTTTCATGTCTTCAAATTTCTTGGCACTTTCTCCTCACTGTAAATTTTCTAAGTCACCTTGCCTCTTTATTTTCTAAACCTTTGCACTTCTCCTTTTTCTATTCTTCAAATTTTTCAAGTGTTCTAGCCTTATCACGACCTTTTTCTTGCACTATATTTTTGTTTCCTGCACCACTTATATATATATATATGGCCGATCATCGTCATATTCGCGTAGGTCCAGTACCTCCTTCTGAGGAGTGGTATCGCGCTCCCTTGCCCGAGGGAGAGGAGCCAGCCTATCCACTATTCCTGGATCCCCCTGCGCACCTTTATAGGGTCCCTTGTATCGATCCCGAGTTTGTGTTTCGAATGCCATTGGAGAGGGGAGATTACCCTTATTCTTTTATTGACTTTGAGACCTCAACTACTCCTTCTATTGGCTGGAGTGGTCTGACCACATTCTTGTAGATGAGGTATTTCGTGAAACTTTGGAGTCTGTCAGTATTATTTCTGCTATAAAGTTGTGTCATAAAGTTAGCGTTAACCGACGTAATGCCAGTCTATTTTTTTTGATTTCTCGTTGGTGCCATGAGACTCATACCTTCGTCACCGCTTGGAGTGAGTTTACCCCCACTTTGAAAGATGTCTTGGTACTGGTGCTACTGCCCATTTTTGGAGATTCTATTTACTCCTCTGGAGATTTTACTCCTGCCGAGGCTACCGCAGTATCTTACTTATCTGACTGTTTTACCAATGCCGCAAGGCTTCCTTTATCTTTTGGTATTGGAGGTAGTGCTGGCGAGCACAAGTGTACTTACACATCTTGGGTGAGGTTCTTTTTTAGGGACATCAAGCCTGCGAAGAGCAAAGGTTTTAAGCGTGTTGGCCAAGATGGCCCTAGATCCCGAAGTGAGCATGTCTTGGTTGCCTTTATCGCGATGTGGTTGACGCGATACATTACATTGGAGCCCCCTTCTAATGGTATTAGCACTGACATTTTTCCTTTGGCTGCTAGGTTGGCTCACGACTGCACCATCCCTTTGGCTCCCTTATTTTTCAAGAACCTGTACCTTCACCTTGATGAACTGTAGGAGGCGACCTCTGTTTCGATGGGGCGTTACGACATTAATAGCTACGTCTCTACCCTCTTCTTACAACTCTTCCTACTTGAACATTTTTTGGCATCCGCCCTTGAGGCCAAATGACCTACTGATGGTAGTCCTTCTCCCTGAGCACTACGGTGGTCTAAATGCCCTATATCTAGGTCAGTGGGCCCCTTTCTCGATGATGAGTCACATTTCATCTTTCGCCCTTATGCGATTTGTCACTCTATAGTTGAGTCACTTTCCTATTTCCGCGCTGAGCCTGTAGTTATTACTGCTGATGCCATTAAGACTGTGGCCGACTGTTATTTTGATTTTATTTCTTGCTCCACCAAGAGATACCTTCCATTTGCTGGAGACCGGGGCACTGGGCTTATGGCTTATAACCCACATTGGGTGGCTCTATAGTTCGGGTTTGACCAAGGCATTCCCTCTGCTCTAGGAGACACCCCAAGTTACATTGACACCATGCGCCATAATTTGTTTGCCAATAGAGTCAGGTTACTTGAGAACAAAATAGTCATTATTCCTTCAACATCTAGGGCAGGAGTTTTTACACCAGATTATCGAATTTATTGGGCTGCTATGACATTTTCATTATTATGTTCTCCTGAGACTAAGGCTTGTGTATTACCTTGAGATGGGAGCATCTAGGGCTTTTCCTGCTTGAGGAGTTTCAAGTCTAAGGTAAGGACCATAGGGGGTCTGAGCGAGTTTACCCCAATCGATCATCCACTTAATCAAGGATGTGTTATGGGAGAAGACCCCTTAAGGATTTAGCCACGACGAGACCCCCTCGTTCGTGCTACGGAACACTTTATGAAGAAGTCTAAATCAGTTACCTTGGAGAAGTCTAGTGATGTTAGGCTTGCTAGCACCTCTCACTATGGTTGTCTGGCACACTGTTTCATGGCACAGTGGGTACTTCACCACTCGACGGAGTATCCATCTTTTGGATAGTTTGTTGTAGCATTTCCCATGATACTTCGTTGTTTACCCGCACAGCATAAGCATATGCAGTCTTTTATCTTAGACCTCCTGGCATCCTTGGTGTACACCTGTCAACATCGATCAGCGAGAGATCTTGGTCCTGGTGACCTTCTCCATTTGGAGTGTGTAATACGGGACTTGCAGTGTGTTGGAATTACTGTTTCGATCATTGGAGACTGCATCGCGCATGCCTCTATTTTGTACGAAAGCGAACATTCACATAGGCTAGTTAACCATTTATGCATTGAATATGATGACATGCAGCAAAAACTTGAGGTGTAACGTAATACCTTGGGGACCCATAAGCGGCTACATATGGACCGTTTGCAGGCTGTGCAAGCCCTTGGAGATTTGAAGTAGAGGCACCATTTGTTTATGGATTATTGTAGCTTGTTCCATGCATATATTTCCTTTTTGCACAAAATGTAACTAAAAGACAAGTTCATATATATATTAACTGATGTTTACATTTCTGTCTTCCAAATTCATGTACATGTTTTCTATGGATGTTTACATTTCTATCCCTCAGGAGTAATATAGCTTCAACCTTTTGGCATTAAACTTTCCCATTATTTTTTCTGATCCGGCGTGCCCGATTTCATAGTATCCGCTGTCCTCAGCCTTTCGGACTTTGAAAGGTCCTTCCCACTTTGGGGAAAACTTAGGAATGGTCAGGCCGTGCAAAACACTTGAGACTATTTTTAGCACCAAATCACCCCCTTGGAAAGTCCTTGGCTCTAAAGTCAAGTTGTAAGCCTTTGACATCCTTTGGTGATATTTTTTCCAATGTTCCCTTGCCTTGTCTCGGTACTTGTCAAGTGCTTCTAACGCTGCGTGTCTCACCTCTGAGGTTACCTCGGCTTTGGTTTCCAACCTCGTGGAGGGTATCACTATCTCTGTAGGGAGTACTGCTTCCTCACCACAGACCAGTGAATAGGACGTCGCCTCAGAGGACTTTCTTTTTGAGGTTCTATAGGTCCATAGCGCTATTGGCAGCTGTTCAATCCAATCTTTCCTATCCTCAATGGTTATGCTCAAGATCCATATTAAGGTCTTATTAGTGGCCTCAGCTTGACCATTTTCCTATGGGTAGTATGATGTGGAGGTATGGTGGATCACCCCATATTGTTGTAACGTTGCGGCCACGTCGCTATTAAAGAAAGGGGTGTCATTGTCCGACAACAAGTGTTTAGGAAACCCAAACTTGTAAATTATATTTTCCTGTAGAAAGCTGGCCACCATCTTCCCTATCACCCTTTTTAGGGGGATTGCCTCCGCCCATTTTGTGAATAACTCCGTTGCGGCCAGTATCCATATATTTCCACGAGATGGAGGATTGATGGGTCTCATGAGGTCCATGGCCCAAGTATGAAAGGTCCATGGGGTGGCTAAAGTCCTTAAGTTTGCAGCAGGTGCGTGAATGAGATCCTTATGCTTCTGACAGACATCACACCTTTCGTACGTGCTCTATGCATTCCCCCTCCATCTTCGGCCAATAATACCCCAAGTCCAACATCTGGGTGTACAGCTTCGCCCCCCTTAGTGTTCTGCAGCATGCAACATTTTTAGCACCTCCAAAATTTCATTGCCCGCAAGGCACCTTAGGCTTTTTCCATTGAACCCCCTTCTATATAGTTCATTGTTATTTAAAAAAAACCTAGGGCTCTTCTTTTGACTATTGTCATAGCACTTTTGTTTGCCAGAAGTGACCCTTTATAGAGGAAGTCAATGTAAAGTTGGCGCCAATTCCCTACTTCTTCTACGATGATGCACTCCTTGGATTATGGGTGTTCTTGGCACCTAAGGCAATTTCGCTGCACCTCACTAGCATCATTGGCCATTTCTGGTCAATAGTACCCTTTCCTCTTGAGTCTCTTATAGAGACTGATGTCTGCATCCCCACAGGTGTCTTGGTGGACTAGGACCAACCTGTCGTGTGATTCTTGTTGTGAAAGACATCTTAGGAGGACTCCCTCAGGGGCGCAGAAGTGTAGCATTCCACCTATCATAGTGAATTGACTCAATTTTTTAACCAGGATTTCTCCTATCCTTTTTTCCAACTGTTCCACTATAGGGGTTCAAAAATCTTCGTAGTTTGCGGCTGGGAAAATTTCAGTGATAGGACTCAACAGTGTCTGTCTTTTTATACTTGGATGGTTGCCTCTTTTTCTACTTGTCCAGTTTTGATGCCAATGTAGCCAGCGCATCGAGGAACCTATTCTCTATTCATGGGGTGTGCTCAATGGTGACCTCCTCGAACTCCTCTAGCATCCTTTGCACCAATGCCTTGTACCTAGCAAGTGTTGGCTCCTTCACACCGTATTCCACAGTTACTTGCTTAATGATAAGTTTTGAGTCCCCCTAATTTGGATGTTTTATATGCCTAACTTTCGTGCCACGAGTAACCATAAAACTAGTGCTTCATATTCTACCTCGTTTTTGGTGCATCAAAAATTCAGTTTGTATGACAAAGTTATTTTCTTCGCACTTTCAGGTCTAGTCAACTTTATTCCCGTTCCCCCCCACTTAGGGTAGATAAGCAATAAAATGCTAAGTGCCACTTGGGCTGGGATATGATCCATTGTAGTAAGTATTTTCATGATGGATGTAGGTTCCACAATTGTGGAGGGTCACGTGGTCTTTGAGTGTGTTGCGACTTCAGGAAGCCCATGCTCTGGTTCTCCTGCTAGCAACTCTTCTTTGAGCGATTTATACTCATTAACTGGTAAATAGGCCAATAAGTCAGCCAAAGCCTGGCTTTTTATCGCTTTTAACGCTACACACTTAATGTCGAATTCTGATAGAGCAAGGAGCCATCACGTTGCCCTTTCTGTTAGGGCGGGGCGTGTCAATAGACACTTGAGAGGGTCACACTTGGTCATCAACTTGACCTCTTGAGTGAGAAAGTAGTGTCGCAACTTCTGCGCTGCGAATACCAAGGCCAAATAATGCCTTTCCACCTTGGGGTACCTCATCTTTGCATCTTTTATAATACGACTGAAGTAATAGATGGACCTTTCCAGACCCTCCACCTCTTGTGCTATTAATCCTCCGATAGCCTTTCCAGTGGAGGTAAGGTACAATAACAAGGGTAATCATTTTTGTAATGCAACCATAGTTTGGGTGGAGCCGAGAGCCTTCTTGATTGTGTTGAGAACCTGTTGTTGCTCCACATTCCAACTGAATGGTGTCTTTTCCTTGAGTAAAGGGGCGAATGGCATGGTTACCTCAGAAAGGGCTAGAATGAATCGTCATAGGTACGACACCTTCCCGAAGAAACTCTTCAATTACTTCTGGTTGCTAGGCTCGGACATGTTCTGGATAGCCTTTATCTTTCCTACATCTGGATCTATGCCATGCCAATGTACCAGGAAGCCGAGAAATTTCCCTGCTGTTACTCTAAAGGCACATTTTAGGGGGTTCATGTGTAGATTATACTTTTGGCACCTTTCGAATACTCTTCGCAAGTTTTCCATATGGTCCTCCTCCTTCCGTGATTTTACAACAAGGNGAGCATCGATCATGTGGAAGGTCGTGGGTACCCTCACCTTCCCCATGACTAAAGAGACAGTGACATACCCGAGGGTCCTTCTTTTGTCACTGGCGACTCCGGCGATGATAGTCGTTTTTCTGACGAAATTTGACTCGCAAAGTCCAAGTTGCTCATATGTGGATAAAGGACATTAACTGAGGCCCCATTGTCCAGAAAAGTCCTTTTTAACTATACCCCATTGATCTTGGTGGTGACATAGAGCAAGCGATTGTGCTTCCAGGGTACTTGGCGATCTTGCTTCGTAAAGGTGATGGCATTAGACCTTTCCTTGATACTATGTGACATCGAGCTTTTTGCATCCATACACTTTTCGGGGCTTGAGGGCCCATCAGTGCACAAGTCTATGATGGCCTTGGTGGTTGCCAATCTGGTACCATCAATAAGTCTCAATTGATTAAAAAAAATTTTGAACTTGATTGTTTCCTTCAAGATACGTGCACTCGCGTAGGGGTCAATCTCTAGCATATCATGGCACTCTTCTAAGGTCTCTCGATTTAACTGGATTTCAAGCCACTCTTCGAAGTTACCTTCTGTTATATCCTCGATTTCGTCCTAGAACGACACCATGTGCACCTCCTTACCTTCTTCGTGGTTTGTGAGGGGTTGATCATGGACATTGCCCCCGGTGCTCGTTAGTACCAACTGTCCACTCTTTAAGCGCTTCTAAAATAGTTGGCGCACAGTCCAACAATCCTTAAGGTTGTGCTTGGTGTGGCGATGAAATTCACAAAAAGTCGGGCTATTTTTTTCTTCTCTACTTGGCTCTTTTTCTACTAATGGTAGCTCGACATCATCGTTCTTGATCCATTCCATGAGAATCTATCGAACTTCCTTCATACCACAAAGATACAGAGGTGGCTCCTCGGGCTTGGAAGTTCTCCCTCACTTCTTTGGACACTGACCCCCTTCGGGACCTCCTCAGCAACTACAATGGTTGCTCCTTTCCTCTTGTTCTTTCAACCAGTTATCTTTAGGGAGGGTTGGACCACCTCCGAAAGCCTTTGAACAGATTCGCATAACCTAGTGAGGGTTTTAAAGTTATTGTTCACCAAGTATGCCTTATATTTGTTGTGCATTTCGTCGATGCAGATTCGGACAAGGGCCTCTTCAATGACATTTTCTTGGCACTCGATGGCTTTGTCACAGAACTTGTCAATGTATGTCGTCAGGGCTTCTCCATCATCCTGAATAGTCTTTGCCAGGGAAAGTACTATAGTACACTGCTCGACATGGAAAAAATTTGCATAGAATTGTGCAACCAAGTTGTCTTAATCCTTCACTGATTCTGCCAGGAGGTTAGCATACCGGATGAAGGTCTTGTCCTTGAGGGACTTGAAAAATTCCCTCATCCGAAGAGGCCCGTGGAGCACACAGTGGCCAAGGCTATTAAGATAACAAGTAATGTGTTCCCTGGGGTTTCCATGTTTTCCATCGAACTTCTTGAACTTTGGTGGTGGGTACCCTGCAGGATATATAGCTTGCTGCACAGCTGGGGTAAACTTGGACCTTATGTCCATGGTTGTTGGCATGGGCTCCTTTTGTCTATCCAATAAGGCCTGTACTTGGGCCAGCATGACAAACTCAGTACTAGGCACTGGTCGTTCTGTGCTGGCTGAGTACAGCGTCCAAGCAACTGCTGATGGAAATGAGGTGGTGATGATGGGGGCAAGAAATGCTGAAGGCATGGTTGTGGGGACGGTGGAAAGAACAGTTTGACCCTATACTTGAGTAGTTGTTGGTGCTATTGTAGAGATGGTGAGAGGAGCCATTTGGGAAGCTGTGAGGCCATAGTTGTAGCCAGTCACAGCGTGCTCACATTTGAGAACCGTTGAAAAGTTTAGGAGAAGTGCACCAGTCGTGGTTATGGGTCTAGCCACAGAGGGTACCTCAGGGGTTGGGACATCTTGAGGGCCCATTGTAGCTACTTGTTGTATGGGAGTTAGAGATCCCATTGCAGTAGTTTGTTGCAAAAGTGCTAGAGGGTTGCCTGTGGTAATTTGCTGCGTGGGAATTAGGTGGTTAGTTGAATCCATTTGCAACGGAAGTGGTAGGAGTCCACTGGTAGGGTTTTGCAAAGTTAAGTCATAAGGGCTTCACTTTCGTGATACACCATTATCGCCCAACAGTGTTATTGGAGGAGATGCCTGCAAAGTCGAAGGTGGTGGCATCGGGTACTGCGGGAGCAATGACAAGAACATCAGTGGATTTTGCAAGCCAAGTGGCCAAAAATATATCTGAGCTTGAATCATCTGCATTACTGCAGCCATCTGCTGTTGCAAAGTTTGCATGTCCTGCAGAGCCTGCGCTATTACGGAGGGCCCTGGCACCTCTGGATCCCTTCGGCTTGTAGAGGAACCATGGCTATCCTCGTGCTGGGGTGGGCTTTTCTGTTGTTCGTCTACCTTGTCATTGCTGTTTTTGGTCATCATATTAAACAATACTCTTCTACTTCGAGTTGTAATAGGCATAGGCTAGCGAAGACAAATCTCCCCAGTGGAATTGACAAAAGAATGTAGGTGGGCAGTTAAAAGAGGTTGACACGCGTATCTATGTCAAGGGTAACCGAAGGGGGTGAATAGGATAAGTGGATGGAATGGAAAAAACTAGAGCAGCCTGTTAATGAAGGGACGAACTAGTTGGGCAGAGGGTAGGTGAAAAATAATCTCACCAGACAGAAAATCATCCCCGCAGTAGGCAAGTAATGTGAGTATTTATAGCACAGTGCTCGAACAGGTTGGGCTGTTCAAAGGGCTGCCCGTCGCGATCCCTTACCATTGGCACTAACCCACAACTGCCTCGACCTAGACGATACCAGTGGCCGTTAACAGCGAGCCATGCGTCCCAACATTAACTAGGTAGATGTGATGTTTTTCCCAAATGCAACCTAGACGTGGGCTCAAGAAATGTGTGACAGCCAAGGTGAGAGAGGACTCCTAGGGTCCATGACTGCGACTGGTCACCGTGAGACCATGACCTCGAGAGGACCATGCTCGCAATGCCCCCAACACACTCCTACCGGGGTCTTTCTTTTCCTCTCTAGACCTTTCCTCAAGGCCTTTGTTGAGGTGCCCAATAAAGGACACTCACATAGTTTCGGTCCTTCAGCCACTAATCCACATGTCCCATCATCCCATATGCTGTTCTGGACCAATAACCTTAGTTATCTTTGGAGTCTCTCCAGTTCCCAGTCAAGCATATCCCAGTGGGCAACCATACATTAGGAGGCCTACTCGAGTAGACTAAACCTTCGAGACCCTGTCCTAGGCCGAGGTCGACAATCGTGCTCATCCGCCCCTATTGCTTAATTCTCCATTAAGGATGGTCATACTCCCATGTCCCTAAGTGGAGACACCTTTTAGTCCAATGGGCCAGTCGAGCAACGACATTCAATAGGTTGAGGATATTAATCCCGCAGCGGGGGAGATGAGTCTCGCCAAGGTTGCCCCCATACTTCTGCGATTCTATTTCTGTCTAACCTTAGTGAAAAGTCCATTTTACCACTTCCAATGCGATGGATATGTATCTCGCCCTGATGCGGTATTGTGCTTGAGGATGTCGCACCAAGGGGAGTCGCACCCAAGGGTGTCGCGTTTGTCACTGTTATCTATACCAGTCCATCTGAACTCTGTCGGGCGTCATTTCCATATCAACTAATAATTGTTGCCACATGTCATGTTATGGTAAAGTCATGTGTCTTGAAGTTTTTTCGAGTACTACAATAATAAAGTAGCTAACTTTGTTTGTCTTGAAATTTTCGTGACTTAGATTATTTAAGGATTATTGATCCGACAATTCTAGTTGGACTTTCATATTTTTTATGACTCTAACACTCCCATCTTTCATATAACTCTCTCTCTATCTCATACACCCAACTCTCTCTCTCATAGACATTGTAAACACAAACTCTTCCGTCTCTTATATAACTCTCTCTATCTCATATCTATTTTAAATGTACAATCTCTCATCTCTCAGACTCTCTCTATCTCTATATATATAGAGAGATATATCTATCTCATACTCTCTCTCTATTAGTATTGTTTGTATTTCTCTCTCTCTCTCTATATATATATATATATATATATCTCACACACTCTCTCTACTAGCATTATTTGTCTTAACGATCCTAATTAGACTTTTATTCTACCTTTATCGCATACTCTCTCTCTCTCGGCATTGTTTGTCTTGACGATCGTAATTGAACTTTTTTACTCAAACTATTTGTATGATTTTATAGATGAGAAAATATTTAAATGTTAAAAAAAATTCTCAAGTTGTAGACATCCAAAGTCAAGCTAATCATCAATAAAAAAAAAAAGTCAAACTAAGTACCAATAAAAAAAATTCAAAGTTAAGCTAATCACCCAAAAAAAAATAAAATAACAAGTGATACTAATTGCACAAAAAAAAAATTTCAAAGCCAAGTTAATTACCAATAAAAAAATAAAAAATGATACCAATTGCACAAAAAAAATTAAAAAATTCAAAGTCAAGCTAATTACCAATAAAAAAATAACAAGGACCATTTAAAAAATAAGCGAAACAAATTGCAGAAAAAAAAAACCATATTTAGAACCAAGTATAATTTTTTTCTTTATTTGCATCGTTTTTCCCTTGGTAATGTTCACAGCTTTTTGAATACTTGAATAGTGAAAAGTAGACACCAAAATGACAAAAAGGTCAGTTAAATCAATTTTTTTTTGAAGTGGTGAAATTTTGATTTTGTTTATTTGATTTAATTGCAACGTAAGAATATTTTTGTAGTATTTGATAAGTCACAATGCCAGAGAACTTAAATCAATTATTCTCGCAACTACAAGCATATCTGTTAGGTAATAATAGTTTAGTTAAGTTTTTTTTTCTATTTTTTGAAAATTTTATTTGTAGTTCAATGTGGCTGATTCGTTTGATTAGTTTCAGTGACTTAATTGAGTGTTTTTAATGATATTCCTTATTAAAACTAGATATATTCATTAGATTTAGCCAGATGTTGAAAAAATTAACACTCATTTGGTGGGAAAAAAAAAGCCACCATAAAGAAATGTATGAGATGAGAATTTTGTAATGGTGTTAGTTTAAGTTCATGGGTGTAAAACCCGGTAAATTTAAACTTTTTACAAAAAAGGCAAAACGATAATTTGTCGTTACAGTACAGGTTAAAAATTAAAATTTTCTAGATCTCGGATGACGAAATGGACCTCACCGTTGGATTCGTCTCGCGAAATCTAGTTACCCTATCAAATTTTATAGAATTTTGAGATAGTTGGATTTTAACGTTTTACGAGACAGTCGAGTCTCGGGTGACCCAAGAACGGAATTTTTGATAAAATTTTAAAAGTTGGAACATTATTTAAGTTAAGTTAAAAATAAAAAATATTTTAAATTTAAACTGGGACGAAATTTAATTGTTTCGGGGTGAAAACAGACTCGAGAAAAATAGGGTCGTGTGGCGCGTTGTGGACCAAGTAATAAAAAATATAAATAGGGGAAAAAATCAGATTTTTCCCCCATTCTTTTGTCCTACCGTTAGCCGATAGAGAAGAGAGGGAAAAGAGGAAAGAAGCCCACCTTCTCTCTACGATCTACGACATTCTGTGGCTCAAATTCACTTGGGCCAAGAGTTAAAATCGGTCTCCTCGTTGAGGGCTACGTCTACGTACCAAAAATGAGGGTTTTCACTAGAGATCCAAAATCGAGCTTGTTAGAATCAAGGATTTTGGGAGAAAATTGGAGTCTTGGAGGTTTCTACCAAAAAGGTTTACGCTTCAAGAGGTAAGATTTCTCCTACTTGGGTTTATTTTACAACCTAGGGTGTTTTATGTAATGAGTAAATTTATATAGATGTATATCACTTGCCTATGGATGTGAAATCGATGGAATTAATTGATTTGGTGAATTGGGTATGAGAAATTGACCTAATTTCAATTAGATTCCTAGGTTGGAATTGGTATGTGGTAATTACTTGTGTAATTCCATGAAATTTGATATAGTGTGTGCATGCTATGTGATTAAATTATGCCTTGTAAACAAAGTGAATTATTGGTATATATGTGAGGAAATAACATGTTTTTGACTTATTATTGGAAATGAATTGTTGATATATGTTCATTGATATATTGACAGTGTGATGAAATTGGTGATGATATGCATGATATATGTATACATGTAGTTAAAGTTGCTCATATGACATTCATAACATGTGGACATGACATTGAGATAGTAATGGTGCATTACATTGCATATGCACGAAAACATCTCATTTTATGGGTGTGGGTGCACGGTTGGCATTAAACACTACATAGGTGGATGATGGGTAGGCTCGAAAAAGCTAGATTAAATATCCGGCTGAGTCGCATGGTTACATGAAAAATAATTGGCTCGGAGTTAGCAACAAGGACTAGACTATCCCTCGGGTAAGAGACCCGGTATTCGGATACGCACTTTCGTTGGTATAAGAGCCCATAAAGTATGTTGGTGTACGCGGAATCATGGTGGAAATCCATGAATTCCATGTCGGTTGGGTGACCGTTGGTGTAAGTCCATAAATACCCATCCCAAGAAAGACCCGGAGATTTTAAAATAGTCATTGGGTGTGTAACACAAATGGTGGGGGCTTGAAAAGCCTGGTTTTGATACTCACTGCATAGCATGGGTGAAGGTAAACGACCGGAGCTAGAAAAACTCGATTTTATACACATTGGTATTGCATGTGTTGTGGAGTCGCGAAGGGCTCCAGTAAATTGCATGAATGGTATCATTTCATTCTATGACATGACATGTTAGATTCCGACTTTGATTTGCTTAAATCTTGGTTGAAATGATTGTTGTTGGGAAATGTTGCATGTGAGCATTGCATATGCACTTAGGTTGGAGAATAGCCTCTGTAAGAAACATTTTACTGGGCGTTGAGTCACTCTATACGGAAACATTTCAGGTGCGGAGTTCGTACCGGTAGAGAACTCACATTCAGGGCCACGAGGGTGAAGAAGAGCCGGCTTGTGACTTTTGAAATGAAGTTTTGTAAAACTTTTGTTAAAAAACTAAGTTTTGACTTGTAAATATATGAATCAAATGTGATTGAACTTGTATGAGTCATGTATAATGTAGAAAACTATATTTTACATGTTGGGAATGAGTTTGGACGTGTTTTGGATGAATTGGAAATGAAAAATAAGTGAAACAAACAATTCTTGGCAAAACCTTTTGGAAGGCCGCAGCAAAACCTTTCGGAAGGTTTGAACAAAGACAAGGAAAAAAACTGGGGCAGTGGGTGAACCTTCCGGATGGTCTTCATATTTTTCTAAATGAGGGAATCCATTGTGTAACTTCTTTCAAAAGGTTTAACACATCTTACAGAAGGTCGACACATCCTTCTTCAAGATAGGATTTCCAGTATGCTAAATCTTCTACAAGGTTTATAAAGACCTTCCGGAAGGTCGATGAGAAACCCCTGAAGGAACTTTCCCAATAAGCAAAATCTTCCGGGAGGTCGAGCAAAACCTTCTGGAAGGTTTTCCAAAAAAATTTGAAAATTTAAAGAATGCATTACCACGCTTTTGGGCTATGTGTTCTTTGGTTCCAATGACACAAATAGATCTTAAATGAGACACATTGAGGTGTATTGAATCTCAATGAAATTAAAGGAACACGGGTTACACGTGTGAGTTATAATCCCAGACAAAGAGATATTATTGACGTGATGTCGGAGTGGACAACGATCATGGGTATTTCTGCGAGTTGACGGGTGACCAACAGTTAATAAAGGACCCCCGAATTTTGGGGTGTCAAAATGGGGACTCTCGGATTGTATTAATATGATATGATTAGTTTAAGTTCATGGAGATTCTCAAATTGTATTAATAAGATATAATTTTTCTTTATTTCAACCATTGCACTTATTTTATGTAACACATTCTTGAATGCCTTATTTAGTTGGCAAATTTTGTGTTAAAAATACCTTCAGGCACGAGTAACGACTAACACCCCTATAATATAGAAGCAAGATCAAATCAACTAAGCAATACCCCTAGAAAATAGAAACAACTGCAACTAGACTCGGTAAACAAAGAAAACATCACATGCAATCTCTATTTTATCTCTTACCACTAACTAAGACCTCCCCTAGTGCCTGACGACTTGCAACAGCCCTGCACACAGGACGTAACAATTACTCGGATGGGGACATCACATGCAATTTCTATTTTAGTAATATCTCTTTTGGGGCCCGTTTAATATTGACATAATATCCATCTTAATTGGTGATTAGGGTTTCCATCTCATCAGATTTATCAACGGTGCTCCCAAGTGAATAACTCCCTCCTTTTCCCGCCATATGCCCCCAACGGTCACTGCGTTGTCTTCTATATTGCGAAAATGTGCTCTTGTATCTGCAATGTCTCAAGTTAAGCAAACTCATACACAAATTCTCATTCATTGCCTCCCTCACAACGTTACCCTCCAAACAGACCTCTTGTTGGCCTATGCCAAAAGCGGCTTTCTGCAATATGCTCGCAAAGTCTTTGACAAAATGCTTGAAAGAAACATGCATTCTTGGAACATTATGATCGCCTCATATGTGCAGAATTCTCTATATTGTGATGCTCTCCGTGTCTTTAGCGGGTTCTTGAAAAAGGGTTTGAGGCCGGATCACTATACATTGCCTCCTACGTTCAAGGCGAGTGGAGAAATTGAATACTTTTTGTTGGGTTTGATGTTGCATAGTTGGGTGATTAAACTTGGTTTTGAAGATTATGTGGTTGTTGGAAGTTCTGTTTTGGATCTGTATTTGAAATGGGGGAGGTTAAATGACGCACAACGGGTTTTTGTTAATATGGAGTGGAAGGACCCTGTTGTTTGCAATTTGATGATTTTGGGGTTTGGTAGGGCTGGTTTTTATGTTGATGCTTTGAATTGTTTTAGGGACATGCTGGAGGAAAACGTGAGGATGGATTCTATGACTATTCCGAGTGTTTTGGCTGCTTGTGGAACTGAAGGAGACCATACGAGAGGGAAAGAAATCCACGGGCAAGCAGTGAAGAGTGTGATTTTTGATTATGATGTAGCGATTGGGAATGCGTTGATTGATATGTACTCAAAATGTGGTTGCTTATATTACTCTGAGAAGGTTTTCTGGAACATGAGTGAGTTGAATTTGGTGACTTGGACCACAATGCTATCTTGCTATGGGGCTCATGGGAGAGGAGAGGATTCTTTGGTTTTATTTGAGAAAATGAGAGATTGCGGTTTTGTCCCCAACCATGTTACACTCACAGCAGTTTTGGCTAGTTGTAGCCATTCAGGTCTTATAGACCAAGGCAGGAAGATTTTTAACTCCGTAAGTTCTGTTTATGGGATTGAACCTGGTGTGGAGCACTATGCTTGTGTGGTAGATCTTTTGGGGCGTGCAGGGTGTCTTGCAGAAGCATTTGGATTGATAGAGAATATGAAATTGGTCCCGACGGCAAGTGTTTGGGGTGCCCTACTTGCTGGCTGTACGATGCATAAGAATGTTGAGATTGGAGAAATAGCAGCTAATCACCTCTTTGAATTGGAAGCCAGAAACTCTAGCAACTACATAGCCTTGTGTGGTATATATGATTCCCTTGGTATTCAGAATGGCGTTTTGAGCATTAGAAGAAAAATGAGAGAATTGGGGTTGTTTAAAACTCCTGGTTGTAGCTGGATTTCTATTGGTGGGAATGTCCATAGATTCTACCAAGGAGACGTTTCTCATCCATTTAGTCAGACAATATATGAAACACTGGATGTAATTTTTAGGACCCGATGGTGACTCAAGATTTTTAGGGAGAAACTGAATGTATACAAACAAGAAAACTTATATATTTTTGGAAGAAGAGATGAAAATTAATTTGTCCCGGTTAATTACTGGAGGGTGATTTAAAAATTGACGTAAGATCCAAATCTCTGTGAACGATAAAGGGAGGATTCATAATGTGACACCATGAGCATAGCTGCACATTGTGGTTAGTTTATAATTTGACTTCAGTAAATGAAACAATTTAATTGTAATATTTGCATCCTGATAAATTGGCGGCACCTATATTTAAGGAAATACTATGAACCCTTTCAAAATCTCAGAATTTAGCATATTTTCAGTTCTACGCAAGTCTCAAAACTAGCATCCAACTTTGTTGTCTATATGCGAAAGTCTATCCCATGTCTGAGCTTCAAAAATATTAATATGGAATGTATGAGCTTCCATCATGTTTGTCAATGTTATAGTTATCCTGACTTAGTAACACAGATATACGCCACTAGTTTTTAAGGCCAACAGTCATTGCTGGCTGCGTTATTTGCAGTTTGATACTATACAATGATATTTATTTTTATGCAAATAAATCAAGTTTTATTTTTTAGCATAGCTAAGAAATTACTAATAATAGTAACACTCAGAAAAATTCTGAATTTTTTGTAGTTTTGCATTATGCTTTAATTCCACCAATGCTGCTCCGTTTATTTCCATACTGATTGATTCTTGACACATCAGCATAACAGAATTTCACCATTGGAGAAAGTAAGGGCACTAAATGCTAGATTAAGGACTAAGCATCTGTATTCATATCATTATTCAGTGACATTCAAATATTAACAACCCTTTTAATATTCATTTGAAGATTATTTTAAGATGATGGTACAACGTTACTATCAAACAATCATGAAACTTGTACCAGTTTTATTCCTTCAGATTAAGTTTGAAGTTGTGCAAAAGAATAAGAAAATTTGCACTTATTATTTGGAGAGTATAATGACAATATGGAGAATATACAAGCACATGGCTGGGTTTATCATGTATGCTTATAACTTCAATCTGCCCTTATGTTCAGGATGATGGTGGTGATGACTAGACTCAGACGTGGATGCTTCCATAGCCAGACCTCCTGGATGATCTTTTGCCAGGTGTGACCCCTTGCCTACTACTGTCTCATTCTTCTTAATCTCTTCCTGAATGTGCACATCTTCATCAATGGATAGTATAACGGTTTGTGTGCCATGTGGACCAGGTATGATAGCTTCCTGGACTTTCATATGTTCATCAATTTTCACTATATCAGTTTCCTGAACCATTTTCTTCTTTCTCTTCTTAATTATGCAGCATATAACAACTGAAAGGAATGCGAGAAAGAATAGGCCACCAATTGAGACAAATACAATTATGATTGCCGTATGGTGTCCAGGTGGGGGTGGAGTTGGAACAATATGTGGTGGTGGAGGATAGATGGGATGTGGTGGTGGGGGTGGAATTAAGTGACTTGGTGGTTTTGCTGCTGGAGGTGGTGGAATTGAAGAATGGGGTGGTGGTGTAACGGGTTGATAAGGTGGTGCCACTTTTGGAGAGAATGGAGGATTATAGGACGATGGCACCTTCGGAGGGGATGAAGAAGTATGAGGTGGTGTTGGAGGGATGTATGGGAAGTTGTATTCATAGTTTTGCACAGGAGCCATTAAATGCGAGAGAGAGAGAGAGAGAGAGGTGTACTGATTTGTGTTGTAAGAGATGGGGAATATGGTGTGTGCCATGCCTATTTATAGAGCTGAGCAAGGGTCCATAGAATTTCAATATGCTTTGCATACTAAAAAGTTTATAATGACTTGACACTCAAGCTAAGATTTTGATGGGTTGACATTGGTTGCATTGAAAAACACCCCTTCGTTGTGCTTTCAAACTGGTTCCCTCTCCACACTGCAAGAACTATTCTTTAGGATGACCATGTGGATGATATTTCTTTAAGCTTGCCATTGTTGTTATTACTATTATTGTTAAGGATGAGTAGATTGCTTACCTCCGAATCATGTATTTTCAGGCATCTGAGATTAGTACACGAGGTTGGTGGTGGTGAAATATAGTCTTGTCATAACGTAGAGAGACAAGCCCTGGTAGGTAAGGTATATTTACTGGTAAGCACCTTGGGTCTTTTCTTCTTCCCATTTTGTTTCTTAAAAAAGTGATTTTGGTCAAGGTTTTAAGCCCGTTCAATACTTAAGTCAAGCCAAACAATTTGCTGCTTTGCTCGGTCGACTCAAGCATGATTTGTTTATAATATGATAAATAAATATTCTCGTGGATATGAATAAAAAGTAGCATTCTTAGTTAATGGTTACGATGTTGGGCTTCTAATCAAGAGATAGCGAGCTTCAATCCCATTGGATGTGCAAACCAAGGCAAGATGAGTAAGAACTATAATCTAAACATACAGTAAAAGATTCAGCTCAATTAACAACTCTTTACGGTACATGAGAAGCGCCAACACAACCAAATGTATTGATTTTAACATGATCTGCAAATCAACCAAAACAAACCACACCATCTATGCCAGATTACTCAGTTTTCTTCTGCTTATTGTTTATGTTTGATAGAACTATCGGCACAATTTTCAAATTACCTGACGTAAAACCAGTCTCCTCTAAGTCATAATTAAACTGATCCACTTCGTACCCTGATATATTTTACTCCTGGGTTCAAACTTTACCAACAAACAGGCATGCAAAAAATTGATAGAATGTTAGGGGCAAACAAAAAGTACACATGTATTTTGAGTTAGATCCCCCAGCCACATAAACATCGAGCTTAACTGATGCTTGTGGTTGAGACAATTTTTCATTATCTCAAAAAAAAAAAAAAAAAAAAGAAATAAAAAGAAAAAGAAAAAACAAGATTGATAGAATGGGTACATGACAAGCTAGAGAGAGAGAGAGAGAGAGGGAGAGATTGCTATACTTATATTTCATTTTTTCTTGACAATTGTACAGAGTTAGAATTAGAAGCCCAGGAAGGGAGAGAGACAGAGATCTGTACTCATACTTTATTTTTTCCTTATTGTTGCAGACAATTAGAATTAGACGTCCTGAAAGAAGAAAGAATTGTAAGAATGACTAAATTTTCTCAAAGAAGAATTGTAAGATTTCCGATGTCCAATAATAGATTTACAATTACATTTGTTGTCCAACAATTACATCCTTACCACTTAAAATATTGATCAGTAAACAGAATCGAGGGAAGAAATCCTAAACCTAGAGGCCAAGATTGCTTCCCTTCTCCCATACAAAAAGAACAGTACAAGGAAAAAAAAGAGCCAATTTTACATGGCAAAATTGCCTCAAGATGTAACTATAAATCTATCTCCCTTCAAAATCATGCTGCCATCTTGAAAATTGAAAAAAGAATTGGTTAGCATGCCGCAGAGGAAAGAATTTTGGTGGATGAAACAGTATGTACAGGTTGTATTCTTTTCCAAATTGCCCAATCTGCATAAGTGAAAATAACAAATTAAATGGGGAATTCAAATGATCAGGTGCAGCTTTGTAATACTGATATTGGATACTCCCAAATAACCTGGATAGGAAAACAGTTCATCACCCAAAGAAGTGGTACAACGAGGCTTTCTTTTCATGTGAAACTAGCTGGTAGCTACTGATGGGAAGTGCCCAAGTTCAGAGAGGGCAAGCGAAATAAAATACCCCGTACCCGGGATTCAACTTTAAGTTGTTCTCCAACCAATCAATGATCTGGCCAGGAGATAAGTACATGACATATTTCTTCCATAAAATGCAAGGGGGAACTTTATTTCATCTTATTTTGCTTTTGAAATGTGTAACTTTTGCCAGACCAAAACAAAATAAATGGGGAATTTTTAGTGGTGAACTATATAATCTCAGAAACCAAGAGCATTGAGCACGTGATCAAATTACCGAATGTTGTCAGATCAAATCTTGCCACATGATGGGGGAAAAGGAGATCCTTGCCAATATTTTCTGTGGAGAGGGACAAATTTACCTCATGCCTTCATTCAAGGACGTGGATGTGCATTGTTAAGCAGGTAGGAGAGGACAATTTCATTCCATGCATCTGGAACTCCAGGTAGACACCAGTGGCTACAATCAGGTACAGATGAATTGTCACTCCAAGTTCCCACGTGTGCATCACTCCGAGAAGCCGACATAGAAGTTATATTTAGAACCGTCACAGGAACAGTCATATTCTTCACTACTTCCAATATTGCATCTGAAAATGGGCTTTGGTCCCTCCCTGTGGTTTGTGACACTGGTTGACGTGTTACGTTGCATAATCGAATGGTTTGATTAGTGATGCTGAAAGAAAACACCACCATCAGTCATGTCGACATAGGCCAATATGTACTTTAAAAGAGGATTCCCCAAGAATGTAAAACAAGAAAACAGAGACACAAAATAAAACCATTTTTCTTGGAAAAATAAAGGCTGCATTCAGCTGCAATTACTTATCCAGTGAGAACAAAGGATCAATTACATTAGTCTTTTCAATATTACAAACAAATAACCAACTAAAATCAATATTTGGGGCACAAAGTTCAAAGGAAGAAGTCAAATGATGATTGGAGGAAAAATAACTACGTAAACTGACAACAATAATATTTAGAAAACAGATAATGGCTCAATGATGACATTCAATTTGGGGAGAACATGCAAAATACGGGGTCCAGTGAACAGTCATGTTTAATTTTGCAATTGACATGTTAGAGCCTCTGTCCTAGTAAAGGTAAACATTTGAAAACATACCAATTGCATATCAGCTATATATTCACTCCAAGAGACACATCAAAAGGATACCTCCAGTGTGATGGTTCAAAAGTTCGAAAGAAGACGTGTGTTTGGTTTGTGTCAATCACAGTCTCAACCCAAGATGCCCAAGTGTGCAGTGCCCTTCTGAATGCAGTAGTGATTGACATTCCAAGCTTCAGTGAATTACGAACCCGGAAATAGCGTCCCCTGTCAAAACAGGATTTTGAAATCAAGTTTAGATACTCCTAGAGAGATGCAGATTTATTTCTGGAAAAAAGAAAAGAAAAATGAGAAGAGAAACTCACATGCTTTCATTTTGCTACAATTTTTTATTTACTGTTTTTTCATTTTTTCTCTTTTTTTTTTTAAAAAAAAAAATTTCTGCCTCCTTGTGATCCCCAAGTTTGTTTCTAGTATAAGAGTACCAAGTATTTACAAGTTTACACAGAAAACAAGACGACAAGAAAATATGATACTAATTTACCAAGAAGTATTTGAAATTGGATTCCATAAGCCAGTGTTATGAAAAGCGCGCCTAGGCGCTCGCCTAGGCGAGAAGCGAGGCGAGGCGAGACTTGCTCGCCTGGAGGAACCCAGGCGAAGCGAACCTGAGCGAGGCGAGAAAAAAGCGAGGAAAAGCGAAAAAGCGAAGAAGCGAAAAAAGCGAAGAAGCGATCGCTTTTGTTATGCGAGGCGAATTTTTAATTTAGACCGTAGGATTGGGCGATTGCAAAAAAAATTTTAAGATGTTAATGTACCGAATTATTCCCTTATCCTATAAATAAAACTCCTAACCTAATTTTGTTAATTTTTTTACAGATAGCTTCAATCGGTGCTTCAATCGGTGCTGCCTGCTACACGATCGATCGGTGCTGCCTGCTACACGATCGATCGGTGCTGCTCTCCCCTGCTTCGATCGATGCTGCTTCGATCAGTGCTGCTCTCCACTGCTACACGATCGATCGGTGCTCCTCTCCACTGCTACACGACGGATTTGGTGCTGCTCTCCATTGTTGCTCTCCACTGCTACACGATCGGTACTGTTCTCCAGTGCTACACTCCAAGGCTTCGAGTTTTCGCTACTTGTACACCATTGTTGTTGCTGGACTGAGGGTTTGGAGGGCTGGTCTGGACTGTGGAGGTTAGTCTCTTCTTCTTCTCTCTTCAATTTTTTTTTCTTCTGTCTTCTGCTCCTTCACCGATTCTGGTTTTTTTTTTTTTTTTTTTTTTTTTGCTTTTTCCTTATGTTGCTGTCCAAACTCCATTCTAAGGAGTTGCTGGAATGCTATTATTCGTAGTTGTACGTATGTTACATACCGATATGTACCTAGTTTTGTTATTGTTGCTAGATAAACAAGACTTATTGTAATGCAGCTATTTGGTTGGTAACACCTCTCTTCAATGGATAGCTCTGTGGCACTGGAATTTTTTTTTAAATCAGAAGTTATTTTCATAGGTCAAATTATAACTTTTAAAAGTGAAGTTGCAACTGAATGGAGTTAATCACGATCGATCATGAAATGTTGTGATCGGTCATTAATACTTCTAAAAGACGTAACTTTTGTGATTGATCATAATATTTTGACATCGATTATGTCTTTTACAGTCGTAATTTACACCCAAAAAATTATAACTTAATCATAAAAAGTTGTAATATTCGGTCGTAGTCTTCCTGTCTCTTCAATAATGAGATAGTCACCATGCATTGCTTGAAATATTATTCACACAGATATATGTGAACTTCCAGCACTACAACATGCTAATTGATGTCTTTGTATAACCAATCTTTGCTCTCATTTATGGCAAGATTTTAAAGGCCTCTTGTGACTTAACAAACAAATCATGCATCTTATTGGTAATAATATGGTCGGAGACTGCATAAGAATTATACAAACAAATGAAAATGCAAGACTTAATGCATTCAGTACAAGTTAAATTGTTTACATGTTAAATATGAAATTGTTTACAACGTAATGCTTCTGGTTTTTTTTTTTTGTGTTGTTGTCCTGATTCTGCTTCTGTCCAGTCAATATGAAATTGCTCCTGTGCTGCTTCAATTTTTTTTTTCCTCAGTCGTCTTTTTTTTTTTTGTTGTTGCATTCTACTGCTGTCCTGATTCTGCTTCTTTTGTTGTCCTGTCCTGTCAATATAAAATTGTTTACAACTGATATAAAATGTGATTCAGTACATGTGAATGTGTTTTGTTCCTTTGATTGTAGTGTGATAGTGTTATTCATAAATGGCATCGTCGTCCGAAGGGAACAAAAAAGATCCGGCATGGAAATATGCACACTTGGTAAATCCTCAAAACACAAACAAGTTCAAATGCAATTTTTGTGGAAAAGAGTCAAATGGAGGTGTCTATCGGGTCAAGCAACACCTAGCAGGGAACTCTACGAGTGTTATTACTTGTCCAAAATGCCCTGCTCATGTTAGGGAGGAGATTAGAGAATACATGGCTAAAAAAAAGGAAGAGAAGAATCTAATGAACATGGTTTCCGACTTTGATGAGATGCCTAATGACTTGGAGGAGGATGAAGATGATATTGTAGAGATTGTTGCGAATCGTAAAAGATCCATGACTAGTTCTAGTCAAGGTTCTACACAAGCCACATCGAGACCAAAAAAACCAAGACAAAAAGGGCCTATGGATGTATACTTCACCCCTGATCCGAATGTTGTGGTGCAAAATCGAAAGACCAAGGGGAGACAAACGAATATTGATGCCAGCGATCCTTTTAGAAAGGAAATGAGAGAAAGAGCCATCACAACATTTGCCCGATGGATGTATGACACGGGAATTCCCTTTAATGTTGTGAACTATGAAAGTTTTGCAGCAATGGTTGAAACTTTTGGACAATATGGTCCTGGTTTGAAACCCCCTTCTTACCATGAGGTTCGGGTCCCATTGCTCAACAAAGAAGTAGGGCATATAAAGTCATTGATGAAAGATCACCAAGAGGATTGGGCAAAATATGGATGTTCCATAATGGCCGATGGATGGACTGACAAGAGAGGGAGAACCTTGATTAATTTCTTAGTGAATTGTCCAAAAGGGACCATGTTCTTTGAATCTGTTGATGCTTCTGCATACTCAAAGGATGGGCAAAAAATGTTTGAATTGCTTGATAATTTTGTAGAGCGTATTGGTGAAGCTAATGTGATTCAAATTGTCACTGATAATGCGGCAGCAAATGTGTTAGCAGGTATGAGCTTCTTGAAAAAAAAAAAAAAGATAACTACTTGTTATATTGAATTTTTTTTATGCACACTAGTTGCTAAAAAAATCTTTATTTAATAGGTAAGTTTTTGGAGGCAAAACGACCAAATCTTTATTGGACGCCATGTGCTGCCCACTGCTTGGACTTGGTATTGGAAGATATCTTCAAATTGCCAAACTTCAAGAGAACATTTGAAAGAGGAATAGCATTACACGGTTATATTTATAACCGTCCAACTCTGTTGAATATGATGAGACGATTTACCCAGTCAAGGGAGTTGATTAAGCCTGCAAAAACTAGATTTGCTACGGCTTTTCTTACGCTAACAAGGATCAACCAACAAAAAGGTAACTTGAGAAAAATGTTCACTTCAGAGGAATGGACTACAAGCAAATGGGCAAAAGAACAACAAGGCAAAAGGACAGCACAAATCATTTTAATGCCTTCATTTTGGAGTAATGTTGTCTACTCTCTTAAGCTTACTGGCCCTCTTGTCCGTGTGCTTCGATTGGTTGATGGTGAGAAAAAGCCTCCCATGGGGTACATTTATGAAGCTATGGACCGGGCTAAAGAAGCGATTGCTAATTCTTTTAATGGCAATGAAGAGAAGTACAAACACATATTTGAAATCATTGACCGAAGGTGGGAAGTTCAATTGCATCGGCCTTTGCATGCAGCTGGGTATTTTTTGAACCCAGAGTTTTTCTATTCCAATCCAGAGGTTGAGAAAGATCAAGAAGTCATGAATGGCCTATATAAATGTTTGGAAAAGTTGGTCTCAAATCCTGCGATACAAGATAAAATTGGTCAAGAGTTGAGTATTTACATGAAAGGTGAAAACCTCTTTAAGTTGCCCATGGCGGTTAGACAAAGAACAACTAGGGCACCAGGTAATCTATGTTATCCCACAAGCTTATTTCATTATCATTGCTTAAATATGTTAGTTAATTAATTGTTATTCATTATTCACAGCTGATTGGTGGAGTGCATATGGGTCTGCAACTCCAAATTTGCAAACCTTTGCAAAAAAAGTTTTAAACCTTACTTGTAGTGCATCCGGTTGTGAGCGAAATTGGAGTGTGTTTGAGCATGTAAGTATCATCCTCAAACCTCTTCAATTACATTTTTTTTTAATCTTATTATAAATTTTAATGTATTGTTAATAAATTATTGCAGATACACACCAAAAAAAGAAATAGACTAGCTCAATCCCGTCTCAATGATTTGGTGTTTGTTAAGTATAATAGAGCTTTGAGGCGCCGATATGATTCTCGTGACACAATTGATCCAATATCTTTGAAGGATATTGATGATAGCAATGAGTGGTTGATTGGGAGAATGGATGCAGACACAGATGAAGATAATGAGCTTGTGTTTGGTGATGATACTTTGACTTGGGGCGAAGTCGCTCGAGCTTCTGCAGTTACGGAAAGTAGCCAACGGACTAGATCAATACCATCTACTAGGGTAACACCAAGGTTTACAAGATCGACGACTGGACTCACAGATGAGGAAGACATAATTTCAGATGAGGCAGAGGAGGAGGATACTGAGGGATATGAATCTAAGGATAATGAAGAAGATGATTTCTTTAGTGATGAGGATTGATTTCTAAGTCCTTGAGATATTTTCTTTAGTTGCTTGAATTATGTGTCTTATGTTTTTAAATATTAGGATTTGGGATATTATTAGTATTTGTATGAATTTAAATGTTTAAACTATGACTGTTATTAAGATTTGCAATATTATTAGTGTTTATTTTAATTTAAATGTTTATGGTTTTACTTGAATTTAAATATTTAGTATATATAAAATTAAAACTTTGATGTGTATAAGTAATTACACTAAAATATTTATTTATTTTTTTAACTGCTCACTTCGCTTTGGTAAATCGTTTCGCTTCGCTTCTCGCTTCTCGCCTAGGCGTTAAGAGCCTTGGTCGCTTCGGTTCGCTTAACGCCTTAAATAACACTGCCATAAGCAATACATCTGACAATCATGTGGCGCTCAAGCAATAAGGCTACAAAGAACAGGTGACAGGAGTCACAGGACACAGGACACAGTTCATTATGGGCACAAACCTACAATAACACTACCAAGTTCATTGGAAAACCCACATCAAAATAATACAACACATATAAGTGTAACATGGAAGCAGCGAAACAACAAAATCATGAGAATATTGAGGGACCCAACTGCTTACAATAACAGCCCTGGTACTTTCTTTTTAATGTCATATGACTCATCATCCTTTTGCCAATAACCACACTATTCAGGGAAGAAGAAAACAAAATAATAGCCTAACCATCTCCTAAAGTTCGCCCATAGAGGCCTGGTTTCTATGGACATGCAACAGCATCCTATATTCCAGTCATATACAGGATAGCCATGTCAAGTAATTTACACAAAGCTTTCTCATTGACCACAATGATGCTGAATGTGAAATGCACAACTATAGGCACGTGTAGGATGTACATAAACTTCTGGAACACCTAGTACCCTAGCATGGTTTGAAGGCATTAACTTTCAGACATGCTTGACATGGCCTTTGCAAGGGTGGTTTGAAATATCATGAGTTGTCTTTCCCTTCTTAAACAATGGTATAATCACCTATTTTCAAAGGTTTAGTGTCCCATCGCTTTTCTTCATTTGTTTTTTTTTTTGGTTTGCTCTGTCACTCTCCATTGTATTCCCTGTACAAATTTTTTAAGCGGAGAACCAGAATTTTGAATTTATGACTAATTGTCTGGAAAAACTTGTGGATACTGAACATCTCTTATACAGTTTGAGGATACTGCCATTGCCAATTAACTTTGGAAATGGAGTCACAAGAGTCATCATCTTATTTCGTTAAGTCTCTCCCTAGGGTTTTTGAATACCTATTTCACATCAGGTGAAATGAGATCCAATCAGGAAAGAAACCATGAGAAAAGAAAACCTGAAGATAATGTATTAAAACAACCATGAACCACCAACAACATTCATAATGAGCTCATCCAATAGCATATTAGCAAAATAGGCTAACATTCGTAAGGAGGTAAAGCTCTCCAAAAACAAATTTCGGTTAGTTAAAGCAAGCGAACTTACATCGCGAAAAGCTTCCCTGGCACCCACCAATGCCCAGAATTGAATATAAGAACATCTGAGTCAATCCACTTATTGCTAATACTGTCCATCTTATCCAACTCAATGGTGGACCTGACCCTATTTGGTACATGTTTAGGTGCCCAGTTACGTTGCACAAGGAAAACTGATCGAAAGAACTCAACAGTGAAATTCAAGGAACTGAATCTCACACCCAAATATCTAACCGATTTTGTTATCTTATTCCCATTGACTTCATAAACACTCCTCTTATCCTCCACTCCACTCATAAGCAAACATATTAAAGACTCCCATTGCGTTCTACCCATTGAATCACCAACAAAAACAACTCGTTTGTTTCGAAACATATCCAAAATACTCCGCACATTAAATCTTGGAATGTCACAATTCTTGGGCTTCCACCTCCATTTTTCATAATCCTTATCTGGCCGACCATTGCCCAAGCAATTGAATCCCTGCTCTGCAAAAGGACATTCTGAAGCATTGTACAAAGGGTTACTATCATCCATTACCCATCTTCCATCAAGAACATCACAACCACCTGCTGAATGATTAGAAGTAAGAATGTCATATTCATGAATGGAATCACCAATATTGGGCAGGATATTTACATAACCAATCCATGGGGCCAATATAAAGGAGAGCACTGATCCGATCACAAGCAGCACCTGCAATCGCCGCGAAACCCAACAGCTCCTATTAACTCTTGGGTTGTTGAAACTCAAGGCCCTGCGGTTGGAAGACATTTCTATTGAAACTACTCATAGTTCCAAGAATTTATAGCCCCAAGACCCAACACCACCGCTCCCCAAAGGATAGAGGTTTTCACTATAAGTCCCATACTGTGTTCCCAATCCATAGAGATCTTCATACCTATCATATAACGAATCAAGAGAATATAAATCCAACCTCCATCAAATGAACTTCAGTTGAAATCAATAATGCCATCAAGCTCCAAGATACAAGAAAATACTAATACTGATCCAATCATTACATCATGAAATTCAGCCAAAACAAATAATGGCGTCCAGCTTGGGGCATCCAGATGTTTTAAATCATCAAAATAAGGCTGGGTCAACTTTTTAACCATAAACAAATCAAAAGTATCCCAAATAACCAGACTCATTGGAATTTAAATATTCAAGCCCAACCCAAAACAGAAATCATTGGAAACCTAAAAGAATTCTCCACAAAAGACAAACCCAAGTGCAAAATCTAGTACCCTACAAGCATCTTGAATGAAATTGAGATAAGTGATAACCAATAAAATTATACGAGTGAAACAGTTACCACGTGAAGAAGCTGGCTTGATGGACTACCATGAATTATTTGAGGAGTTGCAGAAAATTAGAGGTCAGCAAAACCCTAGGTGCAGTGAGGTATTTTGAAGGATGTGTTGTGGTCTGAAATGGAGGATGTGGGAGTTGGTTGACACCAGAAAGCAGCACCTGAAAGAAGAAACAGAAGTGAGGGGTAAGAATGGTGTCGGGTCGTGATAATTTTGGTTTATATCGAGCACTATTAATTATTAAACTATCTCAACCAATTTAATGTTTTTTCATATATAATTCGTGAATTAAAGATTAAAAATTAAGATTTCAATATCTCTTTAAGGTCTCAATCATAATTTTTTATAAATTAAAAATTAACTTAATATATATAATAATAATAATAATAAAGTAAAAAAAAAAAATCCTCTTATTGTGCCAGGATCATGTCAATACTTCATAAAAGATGATAAAAATTTAACATTTTATTTATACTATATAAGTCAAATGTGTTAATCATATTAATTTTTGAGTTATTCTTTTTAAAATTAACTCGGCTCATTTATTAGTAACTAGTAATACACCACGTGAATAGTTTCATACACAAAAATTAATAAATATTAGTTATATGTATATTTGAATTAAATATCATCTCAAAGTTACCGAGCTTAATTTTGTTCATTGCTCATATTATGTTATGAGATTATGAAAATTTTATATGTTTCCATAATTCTTTGTTCTAACTATAACAAAAAAGGCCAAAAAAAAAAAAGAAATAGTTTAAATTTTGTGATTAAGATTGATTTTTTAGTGATGTTTGAGAAATTAATTTTTTTGAAATTTATTTGATTAAGATTTCACTTATAATTCCTTAAATAAAATAAAATTAATTGTCAATATACTAATCATATTAGAATTTTACTATAATTAAGAATTAGTTGGGTGAATTGAGATCAGATTTAATATACTATTACAATATATATAATCAAGTATATGAAAATTCTAAACAAATTCAAGTTTGACTTAAAAATACACATTACAACAAATTTAATTTTTAGCGACGAGTTTTGGCGACGAATAATAAAATTTGTTGTAAAAAAGTGATTTTCAGTAATAATTTTAAATGTTTGTTGTGGTAAATTATTTTGTGATATTTTTTGCGACTATTTTTTGTAGTCATCGCCAATATTCTTCACAAAAATGTTCCCTCAAAAAAAAAATTGCTAATTTTATGGGCCAAAAAAAAAATTGTCGCCAAAATAATTTTTCGGTAGCAAAATTTTTGTCAAATAACGAAAAATAAGAAAACAAAAATAATAATACTTAGCGACAATACATGTTTGTCGCAGAAAAAAAAAGTTAAAATTTTTTTTGCTTGATGACAATTTATATTTGTTCGCAGAATATCACTACAAGAAAATTTTTTTACTACGACAACTTTTTGCAACGTGTAAGAAAAATTATCGCAAAAAAAAAGACATTATACGGGTTGTGTTTGAGTGAGACCTGTCAAACAGTTTATCCGTTTAAATAAAATTAATATAATAATAAATTAATAATTCTTTTAAAAAATTAGCCAAAAAAAATGTAAAGAAATCAATACAAAAAAAAAAAGAAAAAAAAGTAAAACAGTAGTTCAAAAGACAAAAGGAAAGAAGATAAGGAGCAGTTCAAAGACAAAGGCAAACCAATGTTTTCTGTTTTTGTCCTACATCGGCAAATGAGGTGAGATGGAGAGAGTTGACTTGTCTATAAAAGGTAGTAGCCTCTTGCCTTTTTTTTAACCTTAAAATTTGATTTTTATGTGAGATTTGATTAAAAATTCCTATTTTTTTTAGGTAAATATAATTAACAGTAAAAAAATAGAGTATTACAATTTATTAATATAATTTTTTTTTAAATTAAACTGGTTAAACAAGTTGTGTTATATTACCCATTTATAAAATTTGTTCATTTGTTATTTAACATCGAAAAAAGGTTAGTCGCAAAACATGTACCTTGATTTTTAGCGACAAATATTACGTCACCATCAAAGAGAAAAAATATGACCATAATATAATTTTTTTTGGCGACGAAATTTTTTTTGTGACAAGTAGATGAATTTTTAAGCTACAAAATTTTTGTCACTGATAATCTACTTTAGCGACGATACTTTAGTTGGTCGTAAAACGATTTCAGTGGCGAGCCTGCCGCGACAAATTGACAACCAAATTTTTTTGTCGCAAAAAATTTTTAGCAGCGAATTATTCACTTTAAACGACGACTTTTTTTGCTGCTAAAAAACATTTTTCTTGGAGTGACTCTACTATATATATATTTTTACATAAAAGCTTAATACAACCTATAAAGTTTATTGTAGTTGAAGAATTATATTGATGTAATATAGATTGATTTTAAAAAATTATATATACGATTATTTTTTATCTTAAAGATAAAAGGATTAAACTTTTTGATAAAAAAGAAAATACACATATGTACGCATAATATTATCTTTGCATATGAGATGAGTAGTATTAAATTGATGGATTTTTTAAATGTTGATAAATTAGATATTTAATTATGAAAGGATAATGTGGTATTTAAAATTTTTGATAAGGGAGAAATAGAGATTCAAAAAATTTTCATATTAATGTACTTTTATTAGTGGTAGAGCTGTTAGTAGTATGTGTCATATTTGAGTTCTTGTCAAGATATGATTAACCTAAACCTGCTAACTTTATGTAAATTTTGAGTCATTCTTACATATGATATCAAAAATTGTCATCATTTTATCGAACGATAGAATTATGAAGCAGCATGTTCCAGGGTAGAATACAATAATAGCACCTAATGTATGAGTTTTATCTTAATATGGTCTCCCCTTTTTTCAAAGGTTAATATCATTTTTAGTCTCTAAAGTATGTATTTTTTGTTAGTTTAATACTCATGGTATCAATTTGGTTCTTAAAGTATTCAATTTATGTTATTTTGATTTTTACATAAATGGACTATCAAGTTTTTTTTATGGAAACAGTATCACATGTCTAATATGTGATTATTTTGTCAAAAAACTTGATGATTCATCTATGTAGGGGTCAAAATGACACGAATTAAATATTTTAGAGACCAAATTAATAAAATTGATACAATAAAGACTAAATTGACAAAAAATACATATTTTAATAACTAAAAATGCTATAAACCCCTTTTTGAATTATATCACTATATTCCCTAGGTTTTCAATCTTCTCAAAATAATTTAAGGTAATTTGGATGTTGGTGCAAAAATTTAGACTTATTTGAGTTAAACTATATTAGGAAAACTTATTTGGCTCTAAGTGCATTTTTAAAAAAAAGACTAAAAGGTCATTTATTATTCCATTACTCTCTCACTCTCTCTTTTCTATTTTATCTCTATCTATTTCTTTCACTCTCTTTCTCTCACATTGATAATTTATTTTTTTAAAATACATAAAGATTTAATTTATTTTTTCATCTCTCTCCCTTATTTCTTTATTCTCTCTCCTTATATAACAAAATAGTTACTCATGTGTTCTAATAAACAAATAGTTATACTAAATAATTATACAAAATTACAATATTAACTCAAATTTTCATTTAGTTATTTACATAAGTCAAAGAGTTACAAAATTATATACACCAAATTAGGTTTATTATTACACAAAAGACTTTACCATTATACTAAATTTGATATATATAATTGGTGTAACGATACTGCGATACTAGTGTAACTATTTAGTTTATGTAAACTACTGAATGTCAAATTCAGTTAGTATCATAATTTTGTGTAATTGTTTAGTGTAACTATTTTATTTATTAGAACGCATAAGTAACTATTTGGTGTATTATAAGACAATTGTAACTGATTAGTGTAATTATTTTTGTTGTAATATTGATATATATATATATAGAAAAATAGTTAGAGAAAATAGGAGGGGAGAGAGAGAGAGAGAGAGAGAGAGAGAGAATATGGGAGATAGATGAAAAAATAAATCAAATCCTTACATATTGAAAAGAAAATAAATTATCAGTCATAAATAGAGAGAGAAAATATGGAAGAGACGAGGAAAGTAACGGGGAGAGAGAGAGATGGAGAGAAAATAGGAGAGAGATAGTGAGAGAGTATGGTGAAATTTGTAAATGTTTGATTAGATATATAACTCCCAATTAAGAATACATAATTTAAGGGAAAGTATTTAGGTAAACATATTTTGATTTTATTTGAAATTTGTACTTAAACACAATATGTTTTATTAAAATTGAACTTAATCGAGTAAACAATTTATCCATACACTTTTCCACAAATAAGTCTAAAAAATTATACTCACTCCCAAAAAATCCAATAATTTGAGAAGGTAAAGCGTATATATTAGAGATTCAAACTTTTCAAAGGTTTCAATGGGCTAGTCTAGTCGCACCCTACATTTGACACATCACTCCACCATATATCTTAAAAATTAAAGCAATGTTACATATACTATCTTCTTGGGTCACCTATATTTATCACCTCAATATGAATCATTAAATTAGTGGATCCTATTAAATTTATTAAATATTTAAAAGTTGTGATAATACCACATTAGGTGTTTTAGACAAGATGGTGCACAAAGCTAGTACACATATCATTTTTATAAAAATTATGTAGATATGAAGTAAATGAAGTTCAATCTCACTGGTTAGCTCGGATGATCGGGACTTCACATTTGAATAACAAAGCCTAAGTTTAGAACTTTTCCTGAAGTGAATAGTGATATGATGAAGCCTGAGTTCACATTTATGAGGGGTGTTATAGAGTTTTTTAAAAATATGAGGCCCCCCCTAGGCTAATACATAGTTCCACCCATGGTTGAATATGAATTTATAACTCGAATTTAAGAAGAAAAAGAAAAAATAGTACTCGAGTTGAGAAATTCCAATTGAAATTAAGGTGTAAGTTAACTGAAGTTGAGAGTCCTAGAGATTGATTTGACATCTCAAACCACTTAACATTGCACTCTTGAGTTATAATTATATTTGGTAGGTGGACAAAGGAGGTAGGCACTATGGTGCTGTCATCATTGAACTGCTGATTTTCTTTAAATTGACTATTAAAAGTAGTTGATTAGGTAGGTTTTTCTATTCTATTACATACAAATGTACATATCAATTGACTTAACGTTGGGTATTTGCATATGCCAATAAAACACTAAAACGTCAGTAGGAACAAAACTATTGGGACATCACAGCAATGCCTCATTTAGCATTTTAACAATATTGGACGTGAAGTTTTTCAGATATTTTCTTCTATAAAAGACTTATAAAGGAGATTGAACTTGTGCCCATGCCCATCAATTATTCCTGGACCGTTAATCACCTACTTCGCATTATTTGATGGCAATTGGCCTAGTTGTCCCGAAAGCAGATAGTCCACTATATGCTTTTCTGGGTAATTCTATAAATCTTTAGACCCGTCCGTGACTGAATGTAGTATGTATAATATACAATTTGGTAAGTTGAATCAAGCTTAAAAGAACTTACCAGAGGAAACACTTGTCACTGTTTTGATGCAGCGAGGGTGAATAGACAAAACCAAAAAACATTCAAATTTATGTGGGATATAAGCATTCTAGTTAACTTTGATTAGTTTAATAGAAGTAGAGTAGGACTGGTTTCTTGAAGTTCTTGTTAAATACATTGTAGCTGTCCAATGCTTGATTTTTTTTTTGGTCAGAGTCCAATGCTTTACTTATGATCAAAGAAAATTGAGTTTTTTATAAGCTAGAATGACAAAAATTCTAGTCCCTTGACTTCTTATATTAAAAAATCATCAATGAAGGTAATCAACTCTAGATTCTACATGAGCTTGACGGTTTGATGTTTGCTTCGGTTTCTCCTTTATGTTCTTAAGGGTGTCGATAGCCCGATGGGCCCATTGTAAAGCCAAGGCCCTCCTGTGAAATAGGTGGGCCAGGGCACTTGCCAATGGTCCATGACATAGCATAATTCGTTGAAGCACCCTACGCTCCGCATGTAAATTCACATTTTAAGAACTTATTCTTCAAAAATCTAGACTGTAATTTTATCAAATTTGTGAATTTAATTTAGCAATTTAGGAATTTGACTAATCTGCACTTTTACTTGTTATAAGCTTACGGATTATTATTGAAACTTTTATTTAGCAAATGCAAGTTCATTCCTAAAAGTACGTATCAAACTAAAATGCTAGTTGTACCATTTAATGACACAACTTCATGACATAAGTTACATAATTACCTTACGCGTCAGCGCTTCGCATGTGAATTCACATTTTGAGAATTGATTCTTCAAGAATTCGGGCTCTCGTTTAACCAAATTTATGAATTTAATTTATCAATTTACGAATTTGACTAAGCTACGCTTTCACTTGTTATATACTTACGGATTATTATTCAATTTTTTATTTGGCAAATGCAAGTCTATGCCTAAAAATACATATCAAACTAAAATGATACTTGTAATTTATGATTACAAGGAGCATATCTACCATTAAACTTGTGGAGGTAGTTGGCCCCACGACTTCTCACTGATCCATATACATGTCTATCTATACTATTTTTAAATGTCACTTGTAGTGAAAAAACATTTGATTACCATTTTTATTCTTAAATATTCCTATAAAATAAATAAATTGGACTTTTGTCTCGTATTTTATTTGACGTCATATAATTTGATTAACAAATAAAAACAAAATTACTTTTATTACCTAAAATCCCTATTGGATATCCAAATGACATTAACATCCTTTTAGGAAATTAAAAGTTTATAACTCACTTGAACCTGTTTTAATCTCTTTGTCTCACTATGTAATTGGTAAAGTTAATGTAATCCTCCAATTAGTACTTGTAGTGGATCTATAACTTTTAGATGGTATATCAATTAACCATTGGAAATTGATCTTTTCATCTTCTAGGTTCTACCTTCATCGAGTGATAATTAGCACACAAATATTCAAAGCAAGAACATTCCTATAGAATTTGCTCTCAGCAAGAACACTTCATGGCCATTTGTTTTATGAAGATCTGTATGGAAAATAACTAGTAATCTTTACAGAAACAAATTACAGGTTCAATAGTAAAACAATTTCAAAGCTTTTCTTGAACTAATTAGTTCACACGTACGATGGACGTGGACTCTTTTAAAGTACAAATGAAAACATGCACATTTTTGGTTTTAAACTATTATAAATATGGACCACTTCCACATCCTTAGTAAATATTTGATCCAAATATATTGTACTCCATGAGCATGAGCTTAAAAACAACATTACACCAATGTCTTACTGAAAAAAAAATTACACAAATGCTTGATTTTTCACCCAATCACTTAACAATACATATTTTTATGCAGAATAGTACGCTAAAACAAAAAATAAAATTATATCCGACAATCTTTTAAAAAATATAGAGTAAAACCAGCATACATAACATACAGGGCCATAGAAATCTCCATAACTAACTCGGGGAATATGTCAAGCGGATTAGAGCATAATAGGAGACGAGGGAGTTTATTAACAACATAGTCTAAATCAACTACATTCCTCCCCAAGATCTTTCTTCACGAGTATTTAGAGACTATACAAATATCCATACTAAAGGGAAAAATTGCTTCAAACCATGAAAAGGTTTAGCTCATTTTAAGTTACTGGTATCATTAATTTGAAAACTTTTACTCTACTATCTAATGACGCTCCGCAAGCTATTTGGTCACCCTAGAAAGTGAACCTGAATCATCAATGATAGGAAAAATTTAAGTGTGAAGTGTATAGTAACTAATTGGTTAGGCAGAGAATCGGTATTTACCCATCCAACACTAACAAACAACAAAGAAATAAACACACTAACACAAAACCAGAAGCGAAAAAGGACATTTTTAATCCACAAAAGGAAAGAAATGATTCAGTGTATGGCTAGACTTTCAATGCCTTCATAAACAAATGACAATCCAACAATTAGAATAAGCAAAACTCTTAGCATGCTATAGATAAAAGACAACAAAGAAAAATAGAACATATAAGTAGTACATAAATATATTCTGACTGGAAAATGAATCTAAAAAGTGTTCAGAGACATTTCATTCATAAGAAAAAAACTCACTTGGATATCTAAATTCTTGTCTTGGATATTATTGAAGACCAGTGAGACCCTGAATTGGTGTCTCCCTACATAGTTCATTTGTTCACAATTTCCTTCTGCTCCATTATTACAAAAAAAAATCTAAATTATTTCTTTAATCTTTGCTCAAAAAAGTACACTACAATATATACTAACTACCAATATTCATTGTTTCTCACATTGGTCGAAATGAATATCAAAAAATATACCTAAGACATAAATTTATTTATAGAGACCCCGTTGTTGCTGAATCAAGAGCTGCACGGTAAGACAACAAAAAAGGGAGAGATACTTAGTAATTTCATTTTTTTTTGGGGGAGGGGGAAGGGGGAGGAGAACTTGAACCCTTGTCTTCAAGAAAGTTAACCCTTTATAAGGCAAGAAGTACCATTGGACCAAAGACCCATTGGTGCTTAGTAATTTCATTAAACATCTGATTTGCATGACAATAACATACAGTCCATTGGAGCATTTTCAGTGGAAGTAAAGAAGAAGCTTTGAATAAGAATGAAATTGCAAGCGAAATCAAAAGCAACACTCAAAACCCCCATCCCAATTGGAAGAACCTCCCCAAATTCCACAGCTAATATCTGATCTTTCCAGCAATTCAACCTCCACTGCTTCCAATAGAAATTTGGAATCATAAATCAATAGAAATACATCAACGTTGCGTTTTTGGAGATAGGCCAACACTTGATGGGCTTTGAATTGCACAAATTTGGGATGAACTACTAGTTAGACTGGCATTCAAAGATATAAACATCACTTCGACATAGATGTCGAGAAGAGCTGAGGAAAATAGTATAGCACGAACATACCTGACAATAACGAATAAAGACTATGAATACATCAACTCTTCATACATGGGTGGAGAATCATGGGAGTGTAGTCATCTTTGAAGCTTCAAGTGACTCCAGAGTTGCTTATATGACTCTTTTTCAATGGTAGTTCATCTTCCCGTATCTCGGAATTGCTCCAACTGTCCATATTCTAACGTCCATTAAAGGCCAGGAGATGTTTTTTTAATAAGCTTAGTGATGTTCATCATTAGTGGACAATAAAGAGAGAGATGTTCAATTGACTCTGCAACGTTTTTTTATGTAATCAAAAGTCGATGGCTTTATCATCAATGCAATAAGTGTCATATTATCGTCACCCAAAAGCAAATGTCAGAAGACAAAAATTATATGATAATGGAAAAATGTTATTTGTACTTAAATTAGAGACTTAATATGGGAACTTAGTTTAATAGATCATTGGATTGAAAATAGGTTCCATTTAACATTGAAATTTATAATTGATCCAAATAACTGCATTGAATTAGGTCCATGTTTAGATTTCCAAATTAGATCCATATAGCATTACCCAAACTAATATCATCGCCCATTTGCATAACTTTTTAAATTCAATTTTTTTTTATGAAATTATCTTTGGGCGATTTTGAAAGGGCAATATCAGTGTTAACAATTTTATCAAGGTTATAATGGTCAATCAATTTTTTTTTTATTTTTGTTGGTATTTTATAATAGTATAAATATAGATTATAGAAGATATAAATATAGATAGAGATGTAACATAATAATATAAACAAATAATTATGAAAATGAAAATATATGAATGGCCATTTGCATATTTAATTAATATTGAATAATTAAATACATAAAAATATGTCTTTATCATTTTAATAAGGACGTAATGATTAATCAAAAGTTTTTCACTTTTGTTGACATTTAAAAGTAGTATAGATATAGATTTGTCCATGTAAAGAGATAATTCAAAGAATAATGACTTTTTTTATAAATATAGGATTTTTAATTGTAGGGTCCACGTGTAACACTGGTATGTATCAACTAGTACTCCACCACTCTTTTTCGAATTAGTATATTGTCCCCTTTTTTAGAAGCTTACACAGTGGCACAAATCTTTTGTGTTTTTTACTACAAAATAAATGTGAAATGCCCCAACCTTTATATCTTTGGTAAAATAATCGTACAGTTGTCTATAACTTGGTAAGTTGAGTTTGTAATTCTGTAAAGCATAAAGAAATACAAATTTGTAAAATTTTTTGACCCAAGAAGGGTTTTTTAAGTTTTTTGAAGAATTAATTTTTGAGCAAAATAGGGAATGATTTCAATTAGGTTTCGCAATGAACTATTGATGACGTCTTTGTCATGAACTCTTAAAGAATATCTAGAGAATTGAGAAGTTTAGTATAGAATTAACTATATAAGATTTTTAAAATTTAAGAAAAACATTATGTTTCACTTTGATATATTAATAACTTTAATTTTATTTTATATGATACTTTAATTGTGAATCTTAATGTATTTCTCATACTCGAACACCTAAATTTTTTATATCTGTTGGTGGTCATTTTATTTTTGTTATGCCCTTTCTAGCAAAGGATTTGGCCCCGTCTTTGATGATTACTGATAATGATAAATTAGGCACAAACTTAGCAGTGGAGCTCTACTGCTTGGATGAGGATCTCCATAGCTCAGAAAGGCCCAACCCTCAGCTCCTTACTTGCCTGCTTACCAACGTCCTAGGTCAGCATTTCCTTAGTTTCGCACGTTTTGATTAATTTAAACCAGTTGAGATATCCACACTAGAGAGCGCTATCATCTATTCCACTTTGGGTGCCGTCCCATTCTAATAATAGTTAAGGATTTTTCAACGGTCCAAACTTCTCGCATATAGAAAGGCCAAGCAGGGCATCATCGAGATAAGTGGACTACTACCAACTAAATATTGTTTCTCACAATCATTCCTTTTTGAATTTATCATCGAAGGGTTGATCATTGGAGCTCCTTCGGTACTTGACTTGTTTCGTAGGAACACCCCCATTGGTGGCAAAGAATAACTCCAACCAACCATCCCGGTGTAGAGTTTTTGGGGTCAACAATTGGTGCTGTTTGTGGGAAACGTCAATTCTTCAATCTAAAATTTACTCTAGATCTTATGGTTGTCACCATATCAAAAAAGCCACCTAGGGACCAAACTTGTGCTCAAGAGTGCCCAAACTCTCACCCGGTGGGCCGAAGGAGTGTAGTGTCCCCGAAAAAGGAGTCAAAAAAAGTCAGAAAGGTAAAAAAATGGTGAAGGNTCAGCATATAATGTCATCCTAGGGCGTCCAAACCTTAATTCAATAAGGATGGTGCCATCAACTTATCATGTCTTACTATGCTTTCCAACTAAAGTAGGAGTAGAAGAAGTACGGGGGGACCAAGTAGCAACTCGAAAGTGCTACGTGGCATCAATGCAAGGAAAACAACTACAATAAACTCTAAAAATAGAGTCTTTGGATGCCCTTGCCTTGTCGAATACCTTAAGCCCGTTCAAATTGAAGATCATCTCGAGTAGGTTACTTTCACTGGCAGGTTGCTTGGGAAAGATATGAAACTACTGCTTGTGGAGTTCCTATGCTCTAAAAAAGACATTTTTGCATGGAAACAATCAGATATGGGGGGGTATCAACCCTTTTGTAGCTATTGACAAGCTTAAAAATCAATCCAGCCTACAAGCTAGTATGGCAAAAGAGATGAAGCTTCATCCCTAAGCGAAATAAAGAAATTAAGGAGGAAGTAATGAAGCTTGTTGAAGCAAGATCAATTAGGGAGGTGTAGTACCCATAATGGTTGGCTAACGTGGTTCTAGTAAATAAAACAAGTGGGAAATTGCAACTGTGCATTGACGTCACCGATTTAAACAAAGCATGTCCAAAGGATTATTTCCATAACCCAGAATTGATGTCTTGGTTGACTCTATTGCAGGATATGAATTACTCACCTTCGTGGACGCATTTTCTAGCTACAATAAGATAATGATGGATGGGCCAAACAAAGAGAAAACCTCCTTCATTATAGAAGAAGGAACATACTACTACAAAGTCATGTCTTTTGGCTTGAAAAATGTAGGAGCTACCTATCAAAGCCTGGTCAACCACATATTTAAAGATCTTATAGGTAATGCCATGGAGGCCAATGTAGCTCGTCAAAAGCCTCTAAGCTGGTGAGCACATCAATCATTTGGAAGGAGCCTTTGAAATGCTTAAGAGAAAATATGAAGCTCAACCCAACAAAATGTGCCTTTGGGGTTTCCTTGGGAAACTTTCTAGTCTTCATGGTTACACAAAGGGCATAGAAGCTAACCCAAAGAAAATTAAAGCACTTCTTAATATAAGATCCCCATGAAGCACCAATGAGGGTCAGGTGCTGATAGGAAGGGTGGCAGCCTTAAACGGTTCATCTCTAGGTCCAGGGACAAATGCTTCACTTCTTTAATTTTAAGAGGAAAGCATTCAAATGGAGGCCATAATGTGAAGCTACTTTTCAAGACTTGAAAGAATACATCAGCAAACTCCCATTGTTAGTCAGACTAGAGCAAGGGGCACAATTGTACTTGTACATTGCAGTATCTCCAAAAAAACCTAGTGCAGTGCTCATTTGTTAACATGATAAGGCTCAGTATCCAGTTTACTATGTAAGACATACACTAAAGAGAGCATAAGCTAGGTACCTTGTAGTAGAAAATGTGGCCTTTGCATTGGTCACAACATCTAGAAAATTAAGACCCTACTTTCAGTTACATTCAATTATGTCATTAACTGAATTCCCTGTACCACAAATCCTCTAGAAGCCCGATGTGTCTGGACAATTGAAAAAATAGTCCATTGAGCTCTAGAAATTTGACATATAGTACGTACTATGAACCTTTGTGAAGGGGAAAATGGTGGCAGATCTTATAGTAGAGTTCACTGTGGAAGCAGCGGAGTTTGTGGACATTGACCTCCAATCGAAAAAATGGAAGATGTATGTTGATGGGACTTCCATCGCATCTAGAAGAGGAGCTGGTTTGATCCTTATCTCTCCAACTAAAGAAAATTTGAGTATGCTCTCTGTTTGGGATTCAAGGCTTCAAACAATGAGGCAGAGTATGAGGCCCTCATTGCATTGATTGTAACTTGCTGAATCTCTTAGAGTGAAGAACTTGAAAGCATATAGTGATTCACATCTAGTAGTGAAGCAATTAAAATGGAATTATGAAGCCAGAGAACTACGGATGAGGTCATATTTGAGTATTGTAACAAAGATGGTTGCAAGTTTTAATATCTTCAAATTTGCACAAGTACCATTGTCACAAAATTCTCATGCAGACTAACTAGCATGCCTAGCTTCAGCTTNATTTGACGATTAAAAGTAAATACCTTGTATTGAAATTGCAATGAATGTAAACTGTTCGCAGAAAGAAACCAAAGGTAATTGTATTATAAGAATGTAATACTTGAATTCAAACAAAGCTTTAAAAGTAAATCAAAGGAGAAAAATTTAAATAAGACGACGAATAAAAAACATTAGGACAAAGAAAAGAGAAGAACGGTAAATTGAATGATGGAATGACTCCCTTTCTCTCTTACTAGACTTGAGTATTTATGGGGGATTTCCTGCTGATTGTTCCCTTTGATCCACCAATCACGGCCCTCAAAATAAGCCAGCNGCCCAACCAGTCATACAAGAACCTAGTTGGATGGATGAAATATCAACATATCTACAGCTTGAAATGCTCCCATGGGAAATCCAAGAAGCCTAGAAGCTTGGTAGGAAGGCAGAAAGGTACGTAAACCTAAAATAGGTGCTCTACAAAAGGGGTTTCTCACTCCCATATCTAAGCTGTCTGAGCCCCACTGAATATGCTTATACGCTCGACGAAGTGCATGAAGGGGTGTGTGGAATTCACCTAGGAGGAAATTCCCTAGCTAAGAAAGTTCTTCGGTAGGGTTTCTTTTGGCCCATANAACCAATAGGATTGCCGTCCTATTGGTAGAACCATCTTCTTGCCTTTGTTGTACCGATAGAAAGGGTCTTTTTTCAACTATGCTTGCTATGACCTTGGCTTTACTCCTGAACCTCTTAACTCATCTTTCAAGTCCTCTATGACATTGAAACACGTGCAATTCTATATCCTTACACCAATTCACCTAAAAACACACAATTTCACTATAAAATATAAAATCAACTAAAATAAAGGAATTAAGTGACAAGTATAACTAAGATGTATGATTATAANCCCAATGGAGTATTGATCTCATGGGACTTCTTTCAATGGGAAAGGGATAGAATAAGTTCGTAGTTGTTGCCATATACTATTTCACCAAAATGGCAGAGACAGAACCATTGGCAACAATTACTAAATAGAATATCCAAGGTTTTGTGTGAAAATCTATTATTTGCAAGTTTGGCAAGTCATCATTAGCGATAATGGTAGAAAATTTGACAATGAAAAGTTGAGAGGATTTTACTCCAATCTCAGAATCCATAATCAGTATTCCTCTCCTAGTCACCTACAAGCAAATGTGCAAGCATAAGTAACCATTTGAACTCTGCTCAAGAGCATAAAGACTAGGTTGTAAAAATCTAAAGGACTCTGGGTTACGACGCCTATTAGGGAGATCCCATTCTCCTTGGCCTTTGGTACTGAGGCAGTTGTCCCAGTGGAAATTGGGTATGCTACACACTGAACCAAGGAATTTGGCCAATGTCAAACAATTGGCAGCTTGCCAACAACTTGGACTAGCTAGAGAAGAAAAAAGGGAGGAATCCCAAATGATATTGATAGCGTATCAGAACAAAGTGGCCAAGTCTTACAATGCCCGAGTAAAGCCACAAGAATTCCTACTGAATGACCTCGTATTAAAGAAGGTAACCCCAACAACAAAAGATCCCAGAGAAGGGAAATTGGGGGTACCGTGGGAAGAGTCCTACTGAGTTACAAAAATCTTGAGACTTGGAATCTATCTCATGGAAACTTTGGAAGGGGTCAAGCTGCAACACTTATGAAATGCATAACATAAGAAATTCTACCAATAACCTATTTGGTGGCCTAGTTAGGATGGATTTCAACTTTTTATGTAGCTAGCTCCAAATAAAATTTGTACATGATACAACCTTCTAATAAATAATGTTGTTTGCAATAGCCACTTTTGTTAAAAACATTCTTAGGGCCCATAGACTATAAGATCCCGTATAAAATTTAAAATGGATAATAGGATATTAAGATTTCTTCTAAACGATGATAGAAACTTTGAATCATTATTGAAAGGTTGAAGTTTTGGGATGGTCACTATTAGGATAAATGAATTTAATTAACATTTAAGTATATTTAGAGGATAATAATATCAAAAATAGATCTAAAAGGTTGATAAACCTTGGGATAGGTGATATGAGGTGTATTAGAAGTTTGGATATATTTTGGAGTTGAAAAAAATTTTGTAGAAAATTTGGATTGGAAAAAATTTGACATTATCTTAGTATTTTCAGTATATATTTTTACCATAATGTTTGATTGATCTAACTTTTGGACAGTAGAAACTAGATTTCAAGATAAAAGTGTATTTCATGACAATTTTGTGAATCAACTTTGAACTAGGTCAAAGCTGCCTTGAAACTTGAGGCAGAAATGGATTTTATGTTCGAACATGGACCAGACACAGGATCGAAAATCTGACAAAACCNAACCCAAAGAAAATTAAAGCACTTCTTAATATAAGATCCCCATGAAGCACCAATGAGGGTCAGGTGCTGATAGGAAGGGTGGCAGCCTTAAACGGTTCATCTCTAGGTCCAGGGACAAATGCTTCACTTCTTTAATTTTAAGAGGAAAGCATTCAAATGGAGGCCATAATGTGAAGCTACTTTTCAAGACTTGAAAGAATACATCAGCAAACTCCCATTGTTAGTCAGACTAGAGCAAGGGGCACAATTGTACTTGTACATTGCAGTATCTCCAAAAAAACCTAGTGCAGTGCTCATTTGTTAACATGATAAGGCTCAGTATCCAGTTTACTATGTAAGACATACACTAAAGAGAGCATAAGCTAGGTACCTTGTAGTAGAAAATGTGGCCTTTGCATTGGTCACAACATCTAGAAAATTAAGACCCTACTTTCAGTTACATTCAATTATGTCATTAACTGAATTCCCTGTACCACAAATCCTCTAGAAGCCCGATGTGTCTGGACAATTGAAAAAATAGTCCATTGAGCTCTAGAAATTTGACATATAGTACGTACTATGAACCTTTGTGAAGGGGAAAATGGTGGCAGATCTTATAGTAGAGTTCACTGTGGAAGCAGCGGAGTTTGCGGACATTGACCTCCAATCGAAAAAATGGAAGATGTATGTTGATGGGACTTCCATCGCATCTAGAAGAGGAGCTGGTTTGATCCTTATCTCTCCAACTAAAGAAAATTTGAGTATGCTCTCTGTTTGGGATTCAAGGCTTCAAACAATGAGGCAGAGTATGAGGCCCTCATTGCATTGATTGTAACTTGCTGAATCTCTTAGAGTGAAGAACTTGAAAGCATATAGTGATTCACATCTAGTAGTGAAGCAATTAAAATGGAATTATGAAGCCAGAGAACTACGGATGAGGTCATATTTGAGTATTGTAACAAAGATGGTTGCAAGTTTTAATATCTTCAAATTTGCACAAGTACCATTGTCACAAAATTCTCATGCAGACTAACTAGCATGCCTAGCTTCAGCTTTTTCTGGTAGCTTGGTAAGAACCATTTCTATAGAATTCTTGGAGAAACCAAGCATTCACGATGTTGATGCCCAACCAGTCATACAAGAACCTAGTTGGATGGATGAAATATCAACATATCTACATCTTGAAATGCTCCCATGGGAAATCCAAGAAGCCTAGAAGCTTTGTAGGAAGGCAGAAAGGTACGTAAACCTAAAATAGGTGCTCTACAAAAGGGGTTTCTCACTCCCATATCTAAGCTGTCTGAGCCCCACTGAATATGCTTATACGCTCGACGAAGTGCATGAAGGGGTGTGTGGAATTCACCTAGGAGGAAATTCCCTAGCTAAGAAAGTTCTTCGGTAGGGTTTCTTTTGGCCCACAATGAAGAAGGACACAAGGCTATGTGTGAAAATGTGAGAAATGTCAGAAGTTTGTTATAGTGCCAAAGATTCCCCCAGTGTAGCTCATTCCCATAGTAAGCCTATGGCTATTCACCCAATGGAGTATTGATCTCATGGGACTTCTTTCAATGGGAAAGGGATAGAATAAGTTCGTAGTTGTTGCCATATACTATTTCACCAAAATGGCAGAGACAGAACCATTGGCAACAATTACTAAATAGAATATCCAGGGTTTTGTGTGAAAATCTATTATTTGCAAGTTTGGCAAGTCATCATTAGCGATAATGGTAGAAAATTTGACAATGACAAGTTGAGAGGATTTTACTCCAATCTCAGAATCCATAATCAGTATTCCTCTCCTAGTCACCTACAAGCAAATGTGCAAGCATAAGTAACCATTTGAACTCTGCTCAAGAGCATAAAGACTAGGTTGTAAAAATCTAAAGGACTCTGGGTTATGACGCCTATTAGGGAGATCCCATTCTCCTTGGCCTTTGGTACTGAGGCAGTTGTCCCAGTGGAAATTGGGTATGCTACACACTGAACCAAGGAATTTGGCCAATGTCAAACAAGTGGCAGCTTGCCAACAACTTGGACTAGCTAGAGAAGAAAAAAGGGAAGAATCCCAAATGATATTGATAGCGTATCAGAACAAAGTGGCCAAGTCTTACAATGCCTGAGTAAAGCCACAAGAATTCCTACTGAATGACCTCATATTAAAGAAGGTAACCCCAACCACAAAAGATCCCAGAGAAGGGAAATTGGGGGTACCGTGGGAAGAGTCCTACTGAGTTACAAAAATCTTGAGACTTGGAATCTATCTCATGGAAACTTTGGAAGGGGTCAAGCTGCCACACTTATGAAATGCATAACATCTTAAGAAATTCTACCAATAACCTATTTGGTGGCCTAGTTAGGATGGATTTCAACTTTTTATGTAGCTAGCTCCAAATAAAATTTGTACATGATACAACCTTCTAATAAATAATGTTGTTTGCAATAGCCACTTTTGTTAAAAAAATTCTTAGGGCCCATAGACTATAAGATCCCGTATAAAATTTAAAATGGATAATAGGATATTAAGATTTCTTCTAAATGATGATAGAAACTTTGAATCATTATTGAAAGGTTGAAGTTTTGGGATGGTCACTATTAGGATAAATGAATTTAATTAACATTTAAGTATATTTAGAGGATAATAATATCAAAAATAGATCTAAAAGGTTGATAAACCTTGGGATAGGTGATATGAGGTGTATTAGAAGTTTGGATATATTTTGGAGTTGAAAAAAATTTTGTAGAAAATTTGGATTGGAAAAAATTTGACATTATCTTAGTATTTTCAGTATATATTTTTACCATAATGTTTGATTGATCTAACTTTTGGACAGTAGAAACTAGATTTCAAGATAAAAGTGTATTTCATGACAATTTTGTGAATCAACTTTGAACTAGGTCAAAGCTGCCTTGAAACTTGAGGCAGAAATGGATTTTATGTTCGAACATGGACCAGACACAGGATCGAAAATCTGACAAAACCTGACATACTAGGTGCAAGGTTCGTTCGAACAACAATATCCATTCAAATGTGGATGTGTGATTTACAATGATCAGGTTCGCTAGTTTAACACTATTTTTTATCCTATAAATACCCAAAGGACGTTCTCTTGGTTATTTTTCAGTAGATTTCAACCCTAGGAGTCTAAGGAGAAGTGGGGTAACTATTTTTTAGAGCAAAATATTGTATATTTTATAAGTTAATTCATCCTCGTTTGATATGTGTTTAATGTAAATTTTGAGTAAAGGAGATGAAGGGGAGCATGTAGAAGCAAGCATAAGGTCATGGGAAAGCATTGGAATGAAGAGAAGTTGGACCAGAGAATGAAAAAGGAAGAAATAAAAAAAAAGGAAGAAATCAAAAAAGGGCAGACCAACTAATTGAACTTTAACCAGTTCATCAAGCTGACAGACAGGCTTCAACTAGTTGAACCTCTGTTTAACTGGCTCAAGGGGTTGTAGAATCTATTGATTAGAAGTCCCACCAAGATACTGCCTAGGCTTCAAGTGGTTAAGCATAGACATTCAACCAGTTCATCAGACTCTTAACAAGACACTGAATACCTTTTAAACAGTTGATCAAGGGCTTCAAAATAGTTGAGCCTATCCTTTACCTGGTTTGTCATAGGACGGCTACAACACACAATTTCTTGAGTTTTAATTCATCCACAAAGGTTAGCTTTCTCCACTACCATACTCAAAGGGAGGCTACCAGTACACATGAGCTCTCCTTTGATTGGTTATTGGCACCTCCAAAACTTCACGTGATCAATTCCATTGGACAATACCAATAGAGAAAGAATCTTTGGAGGATCACCCACCACCCACACCGCACACTTTGGCCAATGATGAAGATGAAGATAAAGGATAAACATATATATTCCTATGTATTTGAGAAGAGCTTTTGGATAAGTGTTAGAGTCTTTTTCTTTGTTAGAAGTTTTAGTTTTGAGTTTTACATTTTGAAAGCTTTGCCAAGTTTCGGAGAAGACGACTAGTAAAATTTCCATTTCATTTTTAAAGCTTTTATTGTATGGTTTGTTCTTGCATTTGAACTTAGCATTTTGAATCAACTTTGGTTGAAGACTTTTCTTTCAATCTTCTTGTTCATTTACATTGGTTTTACATGTTGTTTATTGCCAATTTTGGTTTGATGGGTTGTGCTTTTGACTAAGTTTCGGCGTGATCTGAGGGATGATTTTTGTTTGTGATTAAGTATTGTTGATTATTTAATGTATTCTAACCATGTAGTATGCTTTATAGAAGGTAAAAATCATTTTTGGAAGCTAGTGTTTATTTGTACACTTTGATTCCTTGTTGACGAGTTTCCGGAACGATTAATACTTAGGGTATATGTTTATATTTATGTATTTATCACTCTAGATTCCATTACCTATCTTCAAAGAAACATACATTTCAAAACTAGTCTTTATTGAATATTTTTCATCCGAGTAAATTTGATTATGAGCTTGGATGAGTTATAAATGAGAATCAATAAGCTTGATTATAGCGAGATGATTCCAAAGGATTGCCTGATTATTTTTATTTGAATTACTACACTAGTTTTTATACTCACCATTTTCCATTAAATCAAAGGAGTTTTATTTTAGTTTGCGAAAACATCATCATTCAAATATCATTTTTCCCTGAGGAAAGGACCTAAGATTTTTTTGAATTACTAAACTACACACACGTCCTACACTCGGGAAACACATTTATGCATTTAATAGGTGCGAGCATATTTTGAGAGGAACAATTGAATCATTTTGGGATAATTTTTTTATTTTATAAAGTAAAGCATATTTGAACACCAAGGAAGTTAAGCAACAACAAGGGGAGAGATTCCAAAAGGATTTACGTGGGGAAAATCATAATCAAACATGTTATAATCAAGATTCAAGGATATTAAGGTAGGGATTCCTTCTTAAGTTCTTTCATTGAGTCTAGACATGATATATATATATATATTTTTTAAAAATCTTCTTGATGATTATATGGTAAATAATTGTTATTTTTTGAATTCCTTCCAATTAAAAGTTTGTTTTGAACAAGCCACATGTTTTGAATCCAAAAGATCCTTGTTCTTGATTTCCCAAAACCCTAGTGTAAGATCACATTTTTGTAATTGGATAATTTCATGCAGTCCATTGTAAACTTTCAACCATTTCGATGGTCATAATGCTATCAAGTTCAAGATCCAAAAGTTTCATTGAAGGAGGAGATCAAGCGTTAAAGCTACATCATTCAACCTCTGTATGCACCTTCATACTTAGGACAAAGGTAATGAAGTTGACACCTAAGATGAACTCCTTAATTATTTTAACTTAGGTTGAAAATGGAGTTGGAAGCGATCTGATTATAACTCCTAGGTGATTTTTAAATAATTTTTTTCTAAACCATTTTTGTGTTTTGAAAACATAGTTTGAATCATAATGAGACCCCCTCTTTGAATCACAATGGGACCCCTCTTTGACCAACACACTTTAGTGCTCAAGATGACAAGTATTTTCATGGTTTTAGGCTTAAAAAACCTATAGGGACCACCCTATACTCGTTAGCCTTCGGTAGAGCGGTCTCTTGATGACTTAGGACAAAAAAGAAAAAGGTTACGGGGGATCAACAAAGGGCTCGCTCAAGCGGTGCCCATGGTTGCTCGAGTAGTCTTAGTCTTGAACCGGTTTGAAACGTTTATTTTTTATTCCAGTGTGAAATGTCCTATGACAGCCCTCCCATCGATGGAGCAGTCATTCATGAATCTTAGTTTTTTTATTTACTAATACTACCCTTATTCTAGTCTTATAAATAGGGGGGTCCTTTCCCTCATCTAGGTGAAGCCTTGAGAGAGTCTCTTGTGAGATTTTGAAGAGAGAAATCTATCTTTGAACCTTGAGAGCTTCCACCATAACCTAGATCTCTAAGCTGAAAATGCTACCATATGTGATTCTTTCCATCCTTATAATTTGGAGAAGAAGAACTTGTTGGTGAACAAACCTATTGGTGTGTGAATACCGAGGATTTTTGGCGTGCCCATAATCACTCGAGGCCTGGATGAACCATATGGCGGGGAGGTCCAAATGAAGTTACACCAAACGTCAGAGATGGAGTTTCGATAGAGAGATATAGCAAGGAAACGAGCATCTAGCCATTGTGCTGGTTGAGATATAAGACTCGAGTACTTGTATGTTGACTTAACGAGTATTGGATTAGGCTTTGGTGAACCCTGAGTGGGTCCCCGCAGTTTTCTCGAGTAGGGCTTTCCGCATCAACAAATTACTTGTGTCTTTTATTGATTATTGTACACACTTGAATTATTAAGCACACACATGCACTATGTGCTTGATGTTTTGATTGTTTGATATCATATAATCCGTAGTTGTGCATTTAGGTTAGTGGGTTTATTGGGATTGCCATGAGATTAACTTGAGTGAATTAATTGCAAATTAATTAAAATCATTCATAATGGTTCAAAGGGTTGGTGGTGTTTGAAAAGGGGTTCTCACATTCATTGCTTAATATTTGTGAGAAGAGGTAATTGCGGTAGACATAGGTTTTGATTGAAAATTAATTTAGGCTAAAATTGAAAAACTATTCACCTCTCCTCTAGGTTAAGTGTCTTGGTTTCCATATTTATAATCGTGAGTGAAGATCCATATCAAATTTGCCCTTCTAGAACAACAATTGGTATCAGATCGTGGTTGCCCCAAGTCCATTAGAGACTTGTAGACATTTTTGTTCATTACTTGCATATCTATCTGAAAATGGATGCATCACTTAGTCATGAGTTGTGTTTTGTTGTTCACACTGGCTTGAAATCCCAAGTGGGTAATAAATGGTACTTTGATAATGGTTATTCTAGGCACATGGCTGGTGAGAAGTTTCACTTCTACGTGTTGTAGAAGTGTAGTGGTGGGACTGTCACATTTGGAGATGGGAATATCTCCAAGGTTGTTGAAAGGGTTCCATTCAATCATTGGGCATGCCAAAATTGGATAATGTCCTTTATGCAGAAGGTTGAAAGCTAACCTAATTAGCATTAGCTAACTGTGTGATGATGGCAATGCGATTCACTTCATAAGAGACAAATGCATAATATTGAATGATAAAATGGATTGTCTCTTGGAACGGGTTAGGTCAGGAGATAATTGTTATGGCATATCTCCAAACCTGTCAATAGTGTCTCATAGAGTGAGTGTTAATCAAGTCACACTTTGGCACCAATGGTTAGGTCACATGAACTACAAGGACCTAAACTGAATCACAAGCAAGGAGCTTGTGAGGGGAGTATCTAAGTTCAGTAAGTCATCTACTATAGTGTGTATTCCATGTCAATTAGGAAAGCAAACCAAATTCCCTCACAAAAATTAAAGACCATCATGACTAAGAGACCCCTAGAGCTCATATACATGGATCTCATGGGTCTTATACAAACTGAGGGCATATGCAATAAGAGATACATATTAGTCATGGTAGATGATTACTCTAGATACACTTGGGTTGCACTTTTTAGAGAAAAATTTGAGGTTTTTGCAAGCTTTAGAAACATTTGCAAGAGAGCTCAAGTTGAACAAGGTGAAGATAGAGGAAAAGTTGTTAGAATCCGAAGTGATCGTAGTAGGGAATTTCTAATTTCTATGCTTGATAAATATGACATTAACAACGAGTTTTTTTGCATCCAAGACCTCGCAACAAAATGGCACAGTAGATAGAAAGAATAAAGTGACTTGAGAAATGGCTCTAGTCTTTATTCATAGCAAAGGGTTGCTAAAAAGGTTTTGGGTTGAGGCGGTAAATACTTCATACTACATTTTCAATCGAGTGTACCTTAGACTCGACATGTGTTAGAAGCCCTATGAAATCTGGAAGGGTAAAAAGCCTAACCTTAAGTATTTTTGAGTCTTTGAGAGCAAATGCTAAAATTTGAGAGATCGAGAAAAATTAGAAAGAATTTGATTCCAGAAGTGATGAGGGTATATTTTTGGGTTACTGCACCAACATTAAAGCTTATCAAGTGTTCAATCTAAGAACATTTATTGAAATAGAATCCATAAATATGGTCTTTGATGATACGAGAACGGACCTTGTGCATGAAAGAGAGGAGCTAAGCCAATAGGAGACAAAGGTGAACCCAAACCTATTTCTATCCCTTAAAGAGAAAATGATCTTCTCACCAAACCAACACCTTCATGGGTTTGGGCTAGGCACACACTGAGTGACATACTTGAAAACCTGAACAAAGGGGTGAGAACAAGGAGACAACTAGAAAATGAATTATATCAAAATTGCTATGTTTCCTTATTTGAACCTAAGAATGTTGGTGTGGCTCTTGAAGATGAAAATGTACTTATTTCCATGCAAGAAGAGCTAAACCAATTTGATTCAACTAAAGATATACACTCCCAAGTATAAGTGGTCGATTTATAGTAATAACTCAGTTAAGTCTGAGATTGAATTCTTAGGGAACTAATGGAGGCATTTTAAATAACAGATCAATAGAGACAAAGACACAAGAAAGCTTAAAGAGTGTGTGATTGTGTTGTGAAGAGTTTGTGTGCATGAGCAAATGTAAATCCATTGACAATAAGGAAAGGTCNTTTTTAGAGAAAAATTTGAGGTTTTTGCAAGCTTTAGAAACATTTGCAAGAGAGCTCAAGTTGAACAAGGTGAAGATAGAGGAAAAGTTGTTAGAATCCGAAGTGATCGTAGTAGGGAATTTCTGATTTCTATGCTTGATAAATATGACATTAACAACGAGTTTTTTTGCATCCAAGACCTCGCAACAAAATGGCACAGTAGATAGAAAGAATAAAGTGACTTGAGAAATGGCTCTAGTCTTTATTCATAGCAAAGGGTTGCTAAAAAGGTTTTGGGTTGAGGCGGTAAATACTTCATACTACATTTTCAATCGAGTGTACCTTAGACTCGACATGTGTTAGAAGCCCTATGAAATCTGGAAGGGTAAAAAGCCTAACCTTAAGTATTTTCGAGTCTTTGAGAGCAAATGCTAAAATTTGAGAGATCGAGAAAAATTAGAAAGAATTTGATTCCAGAAGTGATGAGGGTATATTTTTGGGTTACTGCACCAACATTAAAGCTTATCAAGTGTTCAATCTAAGAACATTTATTGAAATAGAATCCATAAATATGGTCTTTGATGATACGAGAACGGACCTTGTGCATGAAAGAGAGGAGCTAAGCCAATAGGAGACAAAGGTGAACCCAAACCTATTTCTATCCCTTAAAGAGAAAATGATCTTCTCACCAAACCAACACCTTCATGGGTTTGGGCTAGGCACACACTGAGTGACATACTTGAAAACCTGAACAAAGGGGTGAGAACAAGGAGACAACTAGAAAATGAATTATATCAAAATTGCTATGTTTCCTTATTTGAACCTAAGAATGTTGGTGTGGCTCTTGAAGATGAAAATGTACTTATTTCCATGCAAGAAGAGCTAAACCAATTTGATTCAACTAAAGATATACACTCCCAAGTATAAGTGGTCGATTTATAGTAATAACTCAGTTAAGTCTGAGATTGAATTCTTAGGGAACTAATGGAGGCATTTTAAATAACAGATCAATAGAGACAAAGACACAAGAAAGCTTAAAGAGTGTGTGATTGTGTTGTGAAGAGTTTGTGTGCATGAGCAAATGTAAATCCATTGACAATAAGGAAAGGTCACTCTCTAGTTTAGGGTTCTAGAATCATGCATGAATGTTTGAATGCAATACTTGTGCAATAATGAAATCTCAGCTAACCCCTGTGTCATAGGTAGGTTAACTGGAGGATGATGATTGACTTTAGATTAATGGGCTTTGCTCCAACATTTTGCCCATAGTTATAAATATTGAAAATGCTAGGACTTATCCTATACATAATCAATCAAATAACTTAAACAAAACATCCAGTTGAATTGGATAATCAATTGTATAGTTAAGTACCATGTGGGTGAAGATTGAAGGATAACATAAAGACCTAGCTTAAATAATTGTAGGAAGTTATAAGCATTAACTATAATAAGACTCATTTTGTNAGGGTATATTTTTGGGTTACTGCACCAACATTAAAGCTTATCAAGTGTTCAATCTAAGAACATTTATTGAAATAGAATCCATAAATATGGTCTTTGATGATACGAGAACGGACCTTGTGCATGAAAGAGAGGAGCTAAGCCAATAGGAGACAAAGGTGAACCCAAACCTATTTCTATCCCTTAAAGAGAAAATGATCTTCTCACCAAACCAACACCTTCATGGGTTTGGGCTAGGCACACACTGAGTGACATACTTGAAAACCTGAACAAAGGGGTGAGAACAAGGAGACAACTAGAAAATGAATTATATCAAAATTGCTATGTTTCCTTATTTGAACCTAAGAATGTTGGTGTGGCTCTTGAAGATGAAAATGTACTTATTTCCATGCAAGAAGAGCTAAACCAATTTGATTCAACTAAAGATATACACTCCCAAGTATAAGTGGTCGATTTATAGTAATAACTCAGTTAAGTCTGAGATTGAATTCTTAGGGAACTAATGGAGGCATTTTAAATAACAGATCAATAGAGACAAAGACACAAGAAAGCTTAAAGAGTGTGTGATTGTGTTGTGAAGAGTTTGTGTGCATGAGCAAATGTAAATCCATTGACAATAAGGAAAGGTCACTCTCTAGTTTAGGGTTCTAGAATCATGCATGAATGTTTGAATGCAATACTTGTGCAATAATGAAATCTCAGCTAACCCCTGTGTCATAGGTAGGTTAACTGGAGGATGATGATTGACTTTAGATTAATGGGCTTTGCTCCAACATTTTGCCCATAGTTATAAATATTGAAAATGCTAGGACTTATCCTATACATAATCAATCAAATAACTTAAACAAAACATCCAGTTGAATTGGATAATCAATTGTATAGTTAAGTACCATGTGGGTGAAGATTGAAGGATAACATAAAGACCTAGCTTAAATAATTGTAGGAAGTTATAAGCATTAACTATAATAAGACTCATTTTGTCCATAAGTAATCAAAAAACTATACAAAGTACGTTAGCTTACTAGATTCAATCAACCATTCATAATTTAGATTATCCAATTAAGCATAATAAAAATTGCATAAGTATATTATCCCAATAGTTCAACATAAATCCATCCTCCTTCAGTAAAAGAGTGGATGAGAAACTACCACCCTTCATGGCCATTAGTAGGATAAAAAAGTGAGAGAACCTCATCCCTCTAAGTAAAGAGAATTACGAATTAGGAAAAGTAAAAACCAGAAGAAATTAAAATTACAATAAATAAATACAAGGCTTGTTTCTTTACTAAAGATCAAATGAAATACAATTCACTCTTCAAAGCTCAAAGGAAGCTAGAAAGGTGAGTGAAGTTCATCTCACTAAATAAAGAAAGAAGTTTAAGAAATGTAGGAACTAGATATATCTAAAATATTACAAGGATTAGAGAGCAAATGGAAGAGAAAATGGAACTCTAAAAGTGATGGTTTACTTCTAATATAGAGGGTATGTATAGAGAAGGATGGGTCTCAATGAGTGGCAAGAAGAGCCAATAATCCAGAGTTTAGGGTGTGAACACATCTTTCAAACTTCGTTAGGGGTGTTTGGATGGTGGTGGAAAGCATTCAAACACCACTAAATCTTTGGTTTTGCAACCTGCTACAATCTGTTAGCTTCCATTTCTTGGAATCTTGAGGCGGTTATGGGTGTTCAGACTGTGGTGGCTGGTATTCGGACACCTCTTCGTTGCTAGTTTTTCTCCTTTCTTGATTCCAATCCACTTTTCCACTTTTTCACCCCTAACTTTTGCCAAATTATATCCGTACTCTACAATTCAAATTAGTGCCAAAATATACTTGATACTAATGAAATCATTTATTTTACAAACAAGTAAGTATAAAATACATGTAATTATTCTTTTATGTATTTGAAAATGGCACTTTTAAAGGTTAATCACCCCTCCAACCTAGTTATTGCTAGTGCCAAGTAATAATAAAACAAACAACTACTTTTGTAGGATTCACGACTACATTTAGCCCATGCAATAAGCCTTTAAACCCCTAGGTCACCCCTAGTGGACGGGTTTTGTCTTATGAAGACTTTTTAGCAAAGATACCAACAAATTTCTTTTAACCCCATCTTGACTTAGAACATATTATAATATCCTAATTAAGAATGATATTTAGAACAAATTCCCTAAATTCCCTATGCACCCAAGGCATTTATGCAAGAGTTGCACCATAGATTTAAATGCTATGAAAAAGTATTCAACATCCCATTTTCACTTGAGATTCGTGAGTATGTGAAATTAGTGTAAAATTTAAGATATTTATCGAATGATACCCACATCTATGTTGGCTATCCATTTTTATCTTTGATGCAAACCTTACCAAGATTTTTCTCTCAGAACAACATATTCTCTGATTATAGTGATGTTTCACACATTGTTTATATGTGAGATGGATTCTTATAATTCAAAATAAAGCATAGCTCACATATAATGAAAAAAATGAATACAATAAGGGTAAGAAAACACCTGACACTGAATTTCACACGGAAAAACCACCAACTGCAAAACAACAAATGAAATATACAAAAAAGAAGTAAGTTCAACAAAATAAAAACACAAAAGAAAAATTCTAACTGTTATATACAAGGAGTGCTGGGGGGCATAGATCAATTGGGCTTAAGTTCCAAATGGAGTTGGTGCCTAATTTCAGTCAAGGCTTGTTGCCTCCAACGAACTTCTTCTTGCTTGAGTCTCTTGCATCTCGTGATAACTTCTGCAAAGAATTTAACAACTTAGATTAAAATCAACATCAGAATTCCCACTATCATGAACATAATTAATCAAACAGACTTGTAGAGGGTCAAAACAATATGACATGTTGAATTCCTCCTCTACAATCTCATCAACTACATCCACCTTACAAATTTCTCCATCCTCATCTGGTTATCACATTAAAGACCTCCAATTCACTAGTCATATATTCAAATGAAAGTTTCATGACACCATTCCGAAAATTGATTAATGTATTTGATGTGTCTAGGAATGGTTATCCTAAAATAACAGGAATCTAATTGCCAATTTGTATCACAAGTTGGGTGTTTAGAACAATAAAATCAACAGTAAAATAGAATTTATCAACTTGGACAAGTACATCCTCAACTATTCCCCTTGAAATTTTTACAAACCGGTCAACTAGTTACAATGTGATACTGGTAGGTTTAAGCTCTTCTAAACCTAGCTACTTATAAAAAATATATGTAAATAAATTGAAACTTGCCCCAAGATCAAGCAAAACAAGCTCCATCTTGAAATTTCCTATTATGCATGAAATAGTTGGATTACCAGGATCTTTGTACTTAGGAGGGGTCTTGTACTAGATGATAGCACTAGATTCAACACTAGCTTGTTTCATGAGGAATGCCCTCTTTTGCATATTGATCTTCTTTTTTTACATTACACAGGTCTTTCAAAATTTTGGCTTATGATGGAACTTATATTATTGTATCCAACAGGTGAATGTTGATCTTTACTTGTTTGAAAAGTTCAAAAATCTCTGCATGCTTATTCAGAGTTTGCAGATTTTTCGCTCTTTTAGAAAAAGGTAAAGGAATAGGGAATGGTGGTTCTTTTTCTTCTTGTGACATAGTTCGCCCTTGAGATTCCGATGTAGACTTGACAATTGGTTCATGTACTTTGGGAGGAATAGTCTTGTCAATCACCTTACCACTTCTCAATGTGGTAATTGCGTGAACCTGACTAGAAGATGATGATGAGAACATAATGTTGCATATTATAAGCCTCATACTCATCCATCTTAGTCAAGCTAGTTACTTAATTCATTTGTTTTAGTTGAGTTTTGTATTTTATAGTGAATTTGTGTGTTTTTAGAAGAATTGGTGTAAGAATGAGGATTTGCACGTGTTTCAATGTCATATAGGACTTGGTGGATGAGTTAAGAGATCTAGGAGTGAAATTAAGGTCACTGCAAGTAGAATTGAGAAAAAGACCCTTCTATCGGTTGGTCTTCTACCNGGGCATAGATCAATTGGGCTTAAGTTCCAAATGGAGTTAGTGCCTAATTTCAGTCAAGGCTTATTGCCTCCAACGAACTTCTTCTTGCTTGAGTCTCTTGCATCTCCTGATAACTTCTGCAAAGAATTTAACAACTTAGATTAAAATCAACATCAGAATTCCCACTATCATGAACATAATTAATCAAACAGACTTGTAGAGGGTCAAAACAATATGACATGTTGAATTCCTCCTCTACAATCTCATCAACTACATCCACCTTACAAATTTCTCCATCCTCATCTGGTTATCACATTAAAGACCTCCAATTCACTAGTCATATATTCAAATGAAAGTTTCATGACACCATTCCGACAATTGATTAATGTATTTGATGTGTCTAGGAATGGTTATCCTAAAATAACAGGAATCTAATTGCCAATTTGTATCACAAGTTGGGTGTTTAGAACAATAAAATCAACAGTAAAATAGAATTTATCAACTTGGACAAGTACATCCTCAACTATTCCCCTTGAAATTTTTACAAACCGGTCAACTAGTTACAATGTGATACTGGTAGGTTTAAGCTCTTCTAAACCTAGCTACTTATAAAAAAATATATGTAAATAAATTGAAACTTGCCCCAAGATCAAGCAAAGCAAGCTCCATCTTGAAATTTCCTATTATGCATGAAATAGTTGGATTACCAGGATCTTTGTACTTAGGAGGGGTCTTGTACTAGATGATAGCACTAGATTCAACACTAGCTTGTTTCATGAGGAATGCCCTCTTTTGCATATTGATCTTCTTTTTTTACATTACACAGGTCTTTCAAAAATTTGGCTTATGATGGAACTTATATTATTGTATCCAACAGGTGAATGTTGATCTTTACTTGTTTGAAAAGTTCAAAAATCTCTGCATGCTTATTCAGAGTTTGCAGATTTTTCGCTCTTTTAGAAAAAGGTAAAGGAATAGGGAATGGTGGTTCTTTTTCTTCTTGTGACATAGTTCGCCCTTGAGATTCCGATGTAGACTTGACAATTGGTTCATGTACTTTGGGAGGAATAGTCTTGTCAATCACCTTACCACTTCTCAATGTGGTAATTGCGTGAACCTGACTAGAAGATGATGATGAGAACATAATGTTGCATATTATAAGCCTCATATTCATCCATGTTAGTCAAGCTAGTTACTTAATTCATTTGTTTTAGTTGAGTTTTGTATTTTATAGTGAATTTGTGTGTTTTTAGAAGAATTGGTGTAAGAATGAGGATTTGCACGTGTTTCAATGTCATATAGGACTTGGTGGATGAGTTAAGAGATCTAGGAGTGAAATTAAGGTCAGTGCAAGTAGAATTGAGAAAAAGACCCTTCTATCGGTTGGTCTTCTACCGATGCAACAGAAGCCAAAAGTTGGTTCTACCAGTAGGAACAAAATAGAGAGTTGTTCAACTAGTAGGTGAGTACTATCCTACTGATAGGCTGAAGATAGAGAGGTGTTATACCAGTAGGAGAGCAAAACAACCAATAGGAGGAAAATAGTGAACAGTCCTACCAGTTTTTTACCTATAGGTTACTATATTTCAGCAATTAAGACTCCTAGGGAAGGAAAATGACTGACTTATTTCAAGGGTTGTGACTGGTGGATCAAAAGGAGAAAAATCAGCACAAGACCTCCTATAAATATCCAAGTCTAGTGAAGAGAGAGGGGACAACCATGCTATGGTTCAATTCATCATTCATTTCTTTTCTCTTTCCTAGGTTTTAGATTTTTCTTCTTCTTCTTCTTTAAAACTTTCGTCATTATTTTACTTTACAAGCTTTATTTAAATTCAAGTACTACATTCTTGCAACACAATTACTTTTGATTTCTTTCTATGAACAATTTACATTCATTGAAATTTCAATACAAGGTATTTACTTTCAATAGCAATTTTAATTTTTACAATTTCAATTCATGTATTCTTGCTTTCATTTACAATGATGCTATCATCAATTGCTTTAAATTTCAATTCAGTCATGAGTAAGTAGTTATTTATCGGTTTGATCGGATGAAGCAATCTCATTTGTGAATTGGGGATTTTGACTCAAGTTAGGGTTTTCTTTGGGTCAATTGAATGATTAAAGTTGAACACACTATCAATATTTATATCTTCTTGCTTACTCGTCAAAAATTAAGACTTGGCAAGGATAATTCTTGGAATCACTACAATTGAAGTGAATTTCTTCTAATCAGTTCAATTGTCTTGGATACACATTTATCATTTACAATTGGGTGTTAAAAGAATATCTATCACTTGAGTACATTTGAGTACAATCTCAAGTGAGTTATAGAAATTTGGATCAAAATACATGTTCACGGCGAGGTGATCTCTACAGATCGACTAGTTCTTTTCTTTAGATTTGATTTCTTTAAGTGATTAATTTCTTGAACCAAATCATAAAATTCAAGTTTTTTATTTTATTTTTACCATTACCACTTGAAGTATTCATTTTCCTAGAGGAGACGACCTTTATAATCAATCGAGTTACAAACACAATACCCCTTCCTACGCTCAAGAATTCCTTCTTAATTTGATTCGACTTTGAGGAGCATGTATTTTTGTCTTCGTTGCCAAGGAAAAATGTTTTGATTCAAGGGTGATTTGGAGATCGTCAAGGTAAGTCTTGTGATTCACTTCACAAGCTTAAGTGCATTTTTCAATGTATTTTACTTTTAATTTATTAGTTTTTTCTTTTTTTGTTTATGCATAATTTTTTTTTATTATTGATTTTCTTTCTGTATGTGGGCAAGAGAAACATTGCATAATAGACTCGTAAGACTTGAACCCACACACCCTGTTGAAATGGAAGGAATAAACANTTTCTTTCTGTATGTGGGCAAGAGAAACATTGCATAATAGACTCGTAAGACTTGAACCCACACACCCTATTGAAATGGAAGGAATAAACAATGAGAACCCATATAATGTGGGAAACCAAGGGAATAACTTTCCATTAGCCCCCCTCTCCCCCTCCCCCCGGTTTTCAATCTTGGGAACTTTGGAAATAATCTCCTACCGGCTCCTCCTATGAGGACGATGGGAGATTATCTTCAACCTACTCATTCTTCTACACCCTTAAACATACTTTTACCGGTACAAGCATAAAACTTTATTTTAAAACTTGGAATGCTTCTCCTACTTCCACAATTCAATGGTGTGGTAAGGGAAAACCCCTACCTCCATATCAAGGAGTTTGAGAAGGTAGTTAGCACTTTCCTCGAGCAAAGCGTGCGCGGAGAAATAGCGAGAATGAAGTTATTCCCATTCTCATTANTTTTACCGGTACAAGCATAAAACTTTATTTTAAAACTTGGAATGCTTCTCCTACTTCCACAATTCAATGGTGTGGTAAGGGAAAACCCCTACCTCCATATCAAGGAGTTTGAGAAGGTAGTTAGCACATTCCTCGAGCAAAGCGTGCGCGGAGAAATAGCGAGAATGAAGTTATTCCCATTCTCATCAAAAGACAAGGCAAAAATTTGGCTAACACTCTAAAGCCTCAAACTATAGCTACTTGGGACGATTTTCAAAAAGAGTTTCTTAAGAAATTCTTTCCAGTTCATAGAACAAGTACTTTGAAAAACCTAGTACAATTTTTTTGTGAAAAATTCATTGAAAAGTTTTATGATTGTTGGGGGAGGTTCAAATATCTCTTGAATGCCATACCACATCATGGTTTTGAACCTTGACAATTAGTGAGTTTCTATTATGAAGGAATCACACCAACTCATCGCCAATTTATAGATATTATGTGTAATGGTGAGTTTTTGTGTAAAGAGCATGGGGAAGCACTAGATTACTTCAATAGTTTAGTAGAGAATGCCTAATCTTGGGATATATCTAATCACGTTGAATGATCGAAGCAGTCTATTCCATCACAGCCTGTTAGGGGTGGAAAGTAGGCTTTGAGAGAGTAAGATGATTTGCTTGCAAAGATTGCTTATCTATCAAGAATGTTAGAGAACTTAGGGGTAAGGAAGGTGAATGAGGTGGTAAGTGTGCCTCAGGAGGAACCTTTCTCTTTATATGAATTGGTTAAGCATTTTGTAAATGATTTCCCAACCCTATCGACTTGTAAAGAGGTCCTCCATGAACAAGTGAATGCCTTTAACCAACCAAGACATCAAAATTCTCCCTACTCTAATGCTTATAATGCAAGTTGGCATACCCATCTGAATTTTAGTTGGAGAAATGACACTTTTGCTCAACCTTTCACCTCTATGACTTATGTCCCTCCAAACCAATCAGTGTTCGATCCTATTTAGTTTACAAGTAACTAGTCTTTGCACCTACCACCACAAGGGTTCTTACAAAAACCATCTATAAAAGAGTTTGCTCCCCAAGGGCAAGCTAGTGTACCTCCATACCAGCCTCCTCACAAGAGAAACATCGAGGATATTTTCTAACAGTTCTTTCAAAATCAGACCACCATTAACAAACAGACCAGTCTCAGAATGACATTAGGTGTAAAATGCCAAGTTGACCGATAACATAGGGATGATGCAACAGAAAAAGGAAAAATTCCCTATACAACCCCAAAAGAATCTTAAAGGTCAAGATGGGGTTGAAAGTTCTAATGGCACGTCTAATGAGGAGCAACTTAAGTCTATTGCCACTCTTAAGAGTGGTAAGGAAGTCAACAAAACTATCCCNAGTGTGTAGATCAATCTTGACCTTGGGGGTTGAAGAGGCTTTGGGCACTCTAGCATGTGGTCCATGTGATGATGATCCATGTATATACTTGGACTCACATGACCTCTCTAAATGCTTAGAAAAATTAACAACTTGATTGTCAAAAGCCTTATATTGGTATGCTAGGTTGGCATGCTTATTATTTAAGACATCCCTATTTTTCATGTAATGTCCACTATGACAACCATGTTCTCCACAAGTATAGCACAGATCATGATTGGTTTGGGTTTCTTTAATAACCTTCTACTTTGAATTCCTACTCTTATTATTAAAGACAGTGATTAACCCTAATTAATGCATAATTTAATTAAGTTAATAGGTCAATTGTGTTAGTTAAACTAGTCAAAGTAAGTTAAATTAGGGTTAGTATATGAATTAGGGATAATGCATTAATTGTTGTTCTATTCAAGATTTTTGTGCGTTAATGCTACAAACTACAACGAAGCCAACTATATTAAAACTACAAACTACAGGGGTGTCAACTGTCAAAGCTACAAACTATTGAGGTATCAACTGTCAAAGCTACAAACTATTGAGGTGTCAACTGTCAAAGCTATAAACTACTGAGGCGCCAACTATCAAAGCTATAAACTATAGGGGTGCCAACTGTCAAAATAAAGGGGGATCAAAGTGTAATTCAACCCCTTGGGGATTGTAAAAATATCATCTTTTGGTAGTGACAAACCCTCTAAAAGTAATTATTGCTTTCTTTTATTGTATTATTACTTTTTTTTTTAATTTATTACTTTCTTTTACTTTAATTATTGATTTCTTTTATTGTATTATTGCTTTCTTTTAATTTATTATTTTCTCTTACTTTTAGCATTGCTTTCTTTTATTGTATTATTACTTTCTTCTAATGTATTATTACTTTTTTTTACTTCCATTGTTTGAGCTTCCTTTTTCCCTTAAAGGAGTGAAACTTTTTCATTTTTCTAGAGTTTTACCAAAGCCGTGAAGGGTGGAACGTGATTCATTGAATCTTTGTCGAAGATTGACTCCTTGTGTAAAGTGTTTTACCTTGTAACTCCTATACTTGGAGGGATAAACATCACCCACTTTTCTAGCTTTACCAAAGCCATGAAGAGTGAGTAGTTTCTTATTCACTCTTTAGTAAAAGGTGATGGACATGTATAAATCATCCGAAAGTTATATTTGTGCATTTCATTTGTGTTTAATGCTTTATATTTTGCTTACTTATTAAATGATTGAATACATCTAGCAAAACAAAGGTACTTTCTATAACCGTGAGTACTTTCTATGACATAAATGACTCTTGCATAGAAAGACTCATTGGTTCAAGGCAAGTACCCCGACTAGATCTTCATGACTAACCTTCAATCTTCACCATTATTGTGCTTCATTTAAAGAATGAAAAACTAATGCAATGGTTGGATGCCTTGTAGAAATACTTGTTTGTTTGTAAATGGGTTGAGTCTCGACACAGACAATTCTTGTAAACTTCTACAAAGACATCAGAACCATGCTATTAATTATTATAGTCCATCTTTATCTTTCGATTAACTTCATGTTGACACAGTGGTTAATTGTGTTCCCAAGCACAAGTATAATAAACCGGATGGTTTACTACATGTCCTGATCGTCGAACTAAAGGGTGACTTTTTACATTTGAAATTATCTTATATTTTTTCTAGAAAATCCTCTTCTAAAGAATTGTATATTCGGCCAAGGAAAAATCCGTAAAGATCATCACTTTAAATCTCAAGGGTTCCAGTCACTTTGGTCTTTGTCACTCCTTACTTTAAAAAACCAACAAAAAATTTTACACCTTGTTTTTACAAAAATCACCTTCATGATGATACACCTCATTCCCTGAGGAGACGACCTTGGAATACGATTTCAATTAAAACACGACAAACAAGTCTCTTTGCGCTTTGGGAGCATTTTTGTTCACACACACATATTTCATACATTTCATTCACCCACTATTCCATTGCCCTTTCTTTTGACATCATTTCAAGGGAGAGTGACACTCCCCTCCACACATAGATTATACGCATTAAGGGATGATGTTCGGAGGTTAGGACATACTACAACGGAAACAAACAAGCAATGAAAAAAGTGTAGGTGATAAGTGTGTTTTAGGCTATTCAAATGTAAACACCAACAATTCCTCCAAGACCGTGTTTGTGAAGGGTATCACCAACCCATCACCCCCACAAGTAGGCACAAGCTCTAAAGTTTTCAAGAATGGTAAGGGTAGGAATTCAAAGAAGAAGGTTATTAAAGAAACCCAAACAAATCATGATATGTGCTATACTTGTGGAGAACATGGTTGTCATAGTGGAAATTGCATGAAAAATAGGGATGTCTGCTTGATCGTTTCTGTTGTAGTATATTCTAATTTCCGCACATCATCCTTGAATGCGTCTATATGTGGAGGGGAATGTCACTCTCCCTTGGAATGATGTCAAAAGAAAGGGCAACGGAATGGTGGGTGAATAAAATGTATGAAATGTGTGTGTGTGTGTCCAAGCGCAGAGAGACTTTCGCTTGTTGTGTTTTACTTGAAATTGTATTCCAAGGTCATCTCCTCAAGGAAGGAGGTGTGTCATTATGAAGATGATTTTTGTAAAAATAAAGTGTAAAATCTTTTGTTGGTTGATGGTTGGTTTGTGATTGTGATGAAAATGAAATAGGACAAATGTTGACTAATCGAAAGGGTTCACTCCAATAGGAATACCAAGTCAACTTGAATCTTCCTCCAATATAGCATAAATATATGATTGATGCGTGGGAAGCTAGGGACGATATGAAACTGAGGATCCAAGCATAACCTGTGACAAGTGTACGGGATATCAAAGACTCATAATCCTGTCCACCCTCTACCCAGTCAAACAGAATCATCGTACTCTGAGAGGAGGAAGGAAAATTGAATTGAAATGACATACCCAAGAGGAGGTCTCCCTTGGATTAGCCAACTTAAAGCTTAGCTACTCATGCTTAGGTTAAAGACAATAATGTAATGAGAAGACATTATGAAGAAATGAAGATTAGAGCTAAGCATAAACGACATGCACAAATATAACTTCTGAATAATTATACATGTCTATCACCTCTTACTAAAGATTGGATGAGAAACTACTCAATCTTCATGGCTTTGGTAAAGCTAGAAAAGTGAGTGATGCTCAGCCCTTGAAGTAGAGGAGTTGCAAAGTAAAACATCTTACACACGGAGCCAATCTTCGACAAAGAATGAGTGAATCACGTTCCACCCTTCACGACTTTGGTAAAGCTCTAAAAAAGTGGAAGAGTTTTATTCCTCTAAGGGAAGAAGGAAGTGCAAAACAATGGAAATAAAAGAAAGCAATAATAAAATAAAAGAAGCAATATATTTAAAGAAAGTAATAATACAAGAAAAGAAAGCAATAATGACTTTTGGAGGATTTTCCACTACCAAAAGGTGCTCTATTCAATAAAGCAATGATACAAGAAAGCAATAATCACTTTTGGAGGATTTTCCACTACCAAGAGGTGCTCTTTTCAAGAAAGCAACAATGACTTTTGGAAGATTTTTCACTACCAAAAGGTGCTCTTTTTAAGAAAACAATTATACAAGAAAGCAATAATGACTTTTGGAAGGTTTTTCACTACCAAAAGATGTTCTTTACAAGAAAGATGATACAAAAAAGCAACAATGACTTTTAGAGGGTTTTTCACTACCAAAAGATGCTCTTTACAAAAAAAATGATACAAGAAAAAAAATGATCTTTACAAGACCCAAGAGGTGGTATTTATAGGCAAAAAGGGAGGGCTTGAATTATACTTTGATCCCCCTTTATTTTGAACTTTTGATAATTGGCACACTATAGTTTGTAGCTTTAATAATTGGCACCCTATAGGTTGTAGCTTTGATAATTGGTTTCTCAGTACTTTGTAGCTTTGATGCAATTGGCTCCCCAGTAGTTGGTAGCTTTGACACACAAAACCTTAAAAAGAACAACAATCAATGTTTTATCCCTAATTCACACACTAACCCTAATTTGATTTATTTTGACTAGTTTAACTTTGTTTAAGTAACACAATTGACCTATTAACTTAATTAAATTATGCATTAATTAGGGTTAATCAATGTCTTTAATAATAAGAGTAGGAATTCAAAGTAGAAGGTTATTAAAGAAACCCAAACCAATCATGATCTGTGCTATACTTGTGGAGAACATGGTTGTCATAGTGGACATTACATGAAAAATAGGGATGTCTTAAATAATAAGCATGCCAACCTAGCATACCAATATAAGGCTTTTGACAATCAAGTTGTTAATTTTTCTAAGCATTTAGAGAGGTCATGTGAGTCCAAGTATATACATGGATCATCATCACATGGACCACATGCTAGAGTGCCCAAAGCCTCTTCAACCCCCAAGGTCAAGATTGATCTACACACTTCCGGTGAGAAGAGAGATAGTCTTCCACCCATTTCCCAACCTTACCAGAGTTTTAGGAAAGAAAAACAAGTTGGGTGCCAATGACGGACCTTGAGAAACTCACCATCTCAACCAAGTTAGAGGCTTCGAGTGCTTCTAACAAGGTCATGGCTCCTAAGAATTAGGAGGTGTGAAAGTATGGACCTAGGTAATCCTTCATGCATTTCATCGATTCTTTTTTGTTTGTTTTTGTCATTCTTTTGTTCTATATGAAAATACAAAAACATTTAAAATTTAAAAAACCAAAAACAAAAGAAATACAAAACTCAAAAAAGATTTTTGATTTCTCTTTTGACATTCATTTTTAACATTTATGTAAATGTTTTTTTTTTGTTTTCTTTTGTTTAGTTGCATATTTTTTCATTTTTTTTCATGTACACATGCTTATTGAAAAGTTCAAAAATATTGGAAAATAAAAAGTCAAAAATATTTTCTTTTGCTTGTTTTTATTTTTTTGATGATCATGATAAGTCACACTTTGATTTGTATTAAAATTGTTCCATCCTAAAATCAAATTTGAAATGTACATTACTATGAGTCATATTAGGGGATAGAGAACTTAGTGACATAAATCCAAATGCATGATTCATTAGCCAAAGTTTCTTCCATCCTAACGTGCTTGGATAGTGTTTAACTTGAAAGATTCAAAATCAAGTAAACACATGTCATTCACCTTCACACTTAGGAGTTTGATTAGTTTAAATTATTATTGATCTTAAAGGATTCTAGGTGTTGGTGATAGGTGAATACATGGCTAAATGTTAGTTAAACTTCAATCCCTTAAAAGATGTCGAAGACCAATTGTGAGTAAAGAGCCCAATGTGGCCAAATCTATCAAAGGTGAGGCAAAGATAAATGAATAAAAAGGATCTCACTTGAATTGGGAGAGTAATTATATTTAATTGTAAATTGCTCATTTGTAAAGTTCATAGAGCTCATGTTAGTCATGTTTAGAAGCATACATTTAAAGTATGGAATTTACAATCATGTTGATTGAAGTCATAGAGTACAGAGTATAAAATTAAAAGGGAGTTGTCAAAAAGATGAATATATAGGTCACTCACTAACCAGTCATGTTTTCACTTAGACAATGCATTAGGATTTCATGATTAGCGTATTAATAATTTAAATCATATTGGAATTCTTTTGGTATTGGTGGTTGGTTTCACACACTATGCATTTGAATTTGTTAAAGTTGAACAAAATTTAATCACATGTGTATGAAATTGAAACAAGTGAAGAAAAATTACTCTAGGATGCATGAAAATTGGGTTTTATATTCCAAATATGCCCTAGAGTAATATATAGGGATGATGAATTTTGGATGGAGCTATTGAAATGCAAATTTGGTTAATTTTCTTGATTATTAAAACTTTGAGAATTTATTGTTTTAATTTAAAAATTGCATTTAATTTTGAACCAAATTTATCCATGCATTGCATTGAATAACATTTTGGCTTGATTTACATTACGCATTTATGTTGAGATTGATTGGAGAAGAGTAGAAGTGGATTGGATTGTAGAAAGTAGAAGTGCTCTACTTCAGACCTCGCTCGAGCGGTCTGCATTCAGATTCGGCACTACTTGTTTACAAGACCGAATTTTGACGAGAGTTATTCATTTCCTCGACTTCCAAGTTAGAACCCATGCATTTTCTACCCTACCAAAAGCATTTCCAAGTGACTAAACTTCATATAGAGTGAGATTTAGTGTTATTTGAGTTTAGATCTGAGTTAATCATACACATTTACGCTATCTCACCGATTGTTTTGTGGAAAATGCTGCCAAGATTTGAGAAAAAGGTGTGGGGTACAAGATTTGGGTAGTAGAACTCATTTTTAGACACCACAATACCGAGAGTTGTATAGAAGACAGTTTTCTTCATGGTCTGTGCTTGTGGAGAGAGGAATTAACTACATTGGGGTAAGTAACACTTCTGCCCCTTTGTTATTTGACTTAAGGGGGAGGACTCAACCATTTTCAGCCTTAGTGCCTACAAATGTGGACATGGTCAAAGATTTTTACACACATTCAAGAAATTATGGAGGATAGTGAGCACTTCATGACATATACTCGAGGTGTGTTATTCAAGTTTTCCACTGAACTTATTGTCATCACCCTAAATCTTTCCCGACTAGCATGTGATCGTTTTCATTTTCAACTTGAGAGTGTTATACCCACACTATCATCAGTTGCATTAGTGTTATATGGACTTCCTTATCCCAACGGTTGAAACTGCCAGTTATGGTACCGTAAATATATGACTAGGGATTATATGTTTATAAATTTGATAGTCAACTACAACATAGACTCAAAGACTCATATTTCCACTTTTCCCACACCATAAACCTATTTGTTACGTGCTATTTGATGTATAATAAATGAAAAAAAATTTAGTATTATATTTGAATGAAGTCAATGCTGTTCAATTAGAAAAATTTATGAGATTTTATTGTATTTGCTAATTTAATTAGAAAAGTATTTTATTTTTATTTTTTGATTTAATTAGAATTTTATTTTATTTAGTTTCATAATTTATTTAGAATTCTAGTTTCCTAACTGCTTTAGGGTTTTTACTGCTATTTAGAGTCTTGTAAGCCCAAGGGCAAAAGAGTTTTTTGATTGATGTATTGAGAGAGTTGCCTATTTTATTCCCAATTCTTCTGGTATTTCGTAGGAATCAAAAGACTTATTGAAACCTCTAGTATTGGCATTTTGCGGAATCAATAAACCTAGAGTAGGATTCTAAATCAATATTTTTGCACAAATTAACGGTTTGGTCTCGTTATTCCTTTTCGTTCAATATACACCCTTATTCTACCTGCTTCCCTATATCAGTTGGTATCAGAGTGCAGCTACGTTCATGTCAAAATTTTCAAGTTCTAATATGAAGTTTGAAAAGTTATTTTTTGATAGCGAATCATCTTCTATTCAATTAGAAGTTGATTGGAATTTACCCTTGATATTCAATGAATACTCGAAGGATGATTACCTCTTCACCACGAAAGATGTTGGTCACACCAATGCATATGTTAAAGATATTGGTGTTGTTGACAATGTGAAGGATGAAACAATGAAGACCCATGGAGATGATGTTGTTGCTGCTCATGACGATTTTACAAGAAAAACCTCTACCAAGGTATATTGTCTAGTCATCTTATTCAATAAGTTTTGCTCACTAGCAGAAGATTATAATATTTCCCATTATTTTAAGAATATTGTTCAACACATGAGTGTTCTTCATGATCATTGTTGGTTTGGCATGGTTCAAGGTTGTCCATTAAAACTTTTGTCCTCTAATCGAGGTGTTGATCTATTCATGACACAAGTTGAAGACAAGATCAAAGTGGAGGATGTTTATACATTGTTTCCACATGTTGCTCCTCAATATTTTTTGCCAAATGGGTGCATTTTCTTACTATTTTCCTGGTGGCAAAAGTGCATTAAGATATTATTTGATGGGGTTGAAGCTAATTTTTGGGGTTCGAGTAATCAAAGTTCTAATATTTTAGGTTGGTCAAAAGTTCAAATTCAAACAAAAATCAAGGTATCAAATCCTATTTCGATGGTCTGGTAAAAATCTTAAATTCAAACATCGAAGCGAATTCGAGGACGAATTCTTTCCTACCTGGGGAGAATGATGCAAAATAAGTGATGAGTTTTTTAGTATTGTATTTGAATGTGTTCAATGCCGTTAAATTAGGAAAATTTATGAGATTTTATTGTATTTCCTATTTTAATTAGAAAATTATTTTATTTTTATTTTTTGATTTAATTAGGATTTTATTTTATTTACTTTCCTAATTTATTTAGAATTCTAGTTTCCTAGTTGCTTTAGGATTTTTACCACTATTTAAAGTCTTGTAAGCCACAGGGTAAAAGAGTTTTTTGATTGATTAATACAATTAAGAAAGTTGTCTCTTTTATTTTCAATTCTTATGGTATTCTGTAGCATCAATAGACTTATTGAAGCCTAGTAATGACATTCTACGGAATCAACAGACTTAGAGTAGGATTCTAAACTGGTATTTGTGCGCAAATCAATGGTTTAGTCTCGTTATCCATTTTCATTCATTATGCGCCCTTATCCTACCCACTTTCCTGCATCACTATTGGTACAGGTTTGGAGATAGATCTACCATGTGTGATATTTTGAGTCATTCAAAGTGCATTTGATGATGGTAGGATTACTGATACTTTGCCTTTTGGTTATCTGATCACCCATATATTTCTAGATTGGGGTGCTAGTGATTTAGATTTTGACTAGTTGATGAGACCAAAGAGACCTTTAGGGAAGGAGTCTCTAAGATAGAGGGAGACACACGCGAGATATATGCTTGATCCTATTGAGATAAAGGCGGAGGGTGATGAGATTGAGGCTGAGATTCATGGTATTACTTTTGTAGAGCTTGGTACATATAGTCACACACCATCATCTAGGCAGGCACAAGGCCATACCTCACGTACCCCACTCCCTAGGACACCTTATGCAGCTGCACTAGATCAGTGGATTACTGTTCAGTTAGTGTTAAGACAACAACAGAGTGGTATTCATCAGCAACATAACTTTTCTAATCTTCGTATGAATGTTATTGACGAGAGTATGACGAGCTTACATGATGTTTGATGTATCAAGCACATGATGTAGAATTCTGGCTTTATTTCAGATGATGAGCCCGAGACACCTAGAGGAGTTGGTGGAGATGCAACCATTTGAGCTATGGATTTTAGAGACCTAGTATAGGTTATGTGTATGCTTAAAAGTGTCTTGTACTCATTCATGGCTTATACTAAAGTACTCTATTTTTTTCTTGCCAATTTTTATTTGTTTAGCTCTTTTTGTTGTTGTTGTGGTGATGTACTCTTGGTCCTGCTTGTTGATGCTTAACATATTTGACTTTGAGTTATATGTCTTGATTGGATCAAAAAAAAAGTTATATGTCCTGTCTATCCCTTGCTTAGTTTATTTCCATTATTTTTCTAGTTGTTATACATTCATAACTTCTTGTTATACTATGATTCTATGTTATAATTATAGGTCATCACTGAATTGACATTTGTAGCAAATAAGATAAGAATATGTTGGGTAACTTGATTATGTACCTTGCTTGTTATGGTTCATCATTGTATTGACATTTGTGACAAAAATGGGGAGACTATTTTAGGTACATATGAGAGGAGTCAGGGAGATTTATTCTTCACTAGGCTAGATATGTTGCATGTGAACATTGGAAGGGGGAGTTGTTTAAATACTCAAGGGGAGTAAATTTTGCAAACTTGGTATCAAGTCACACTTTTTTTTTTGTTTACTTTTCACTTGTTATTTTACTTGTGAACACCAAGTAAAGGAGAGAACTTGATGTGTTTCATATTGATAAATCAAGAGGTTCTCAAACTTATTGGGCAAGTTAGTTTCTAACATCTTACATATTTGTACTTGCATGATGCATATATACATATGCAATATGCTTATCTTGGTATTTTCCAAACCTGTGATTATGTTACATATTTCTCTAATATATGATGTCTTTCATGAGGTTTTGGTTTGAGTGGTGATGTGCATGACTACAATCTTTAAACTTCATCAAAAAAATAAAAAGATCCTCGAACTAGATAGAGATTTAGAATGTATACATGAGAGTTAAGATTAGTTTACAATTCTTTTGTTCAATGGTTTTGAGTTGCAATCTTAATTTTAACTATTGTGTTTTGTCACGAAATTGTCAAAGGGGGAGATTGTTAGATCATATTTGCAATTACCTAATTTTGTGGAGTACATTGTAAAATTTCAACTTATTCCATGGTCATGATGCTATGAAGTTCAAGATCCAAAAGCGCCATTAAGGGAGGAGATCAAGTGTCCATGCAACATTATTCAATGCACCTTCATACTTAGGATAAAGGTAATGATCTAGGCCCCTAATATGAACCCTTATTCAATTTTAACATAGGTTGATTAGGATGAAAATGGAATTCGAAGTGATTTGATTATAACTCCTAGGTGATTCAAAAAGAAAAAAGTTACTAAATCATTCATGAGTTTTGAAAACATAGTTTAAGTCATAATCAGACCTCCCTCTCTGAGCAACACCCTTTAGTGCTCTAGAGGACAGGTTTTTGAATGGCTTTGTGCGCAAAAAACCTATAGAGACTAATCTATACTCGTTAGCCTTCTCTAGAGCGGTCTCTTTATGACTTTGGTAAGGAAATGGAAAAAGGCCATGGAAGGCAGCACAATGCTTACTCTATGAGCCAGCTCAAGCGGTCTCTGCGGTCGCTCGAGAGGTGCCCATGGTCATGTTTGAAATGTTATTTTCATTCCTGCAACAACTATCCTATGATTGCCCATCCACCGTCGAGCAATCGTTCAGAAATATGATTTTTCTTATTTACTAAGACTAACATTATTTCGGGCCTATAAATAAGGAGATCCTTTCCCATACATAGGTTAAGCATCTAGAGAGATTTCTAAGAAAGAAAATCATTCTTCTACCTTAAAAGCTTCCACCACAACCTAGATCCCTAAGATCCGAAGGCTAACACTACAGATTCCAACCAACCTCACAAATTGGATTGAAGGATGGTTTGATAAACTCATTGGTGTGTGCATACCGAAAATTGTTGGCGTGCCCATAATCTCTCGAGGCCTAGACGAACTGTGCGGCAGGGTGGTCCAAGTGAAGCTACACTAGACGTTTGAGGAGGGCCTTCAATGGAGAGACAACAAGGAAAGGAGAATCTAACTATAATATTGGTTGAGGTATAAGTCTCTAGTACTTGTANAACTGTGCGGCAGGGTGGTCCAAGTGAAGCTACACTAGACGTTTGAGGAGGGCCTTCAATGGAGAGACAACAAGGAAAGGAGAATCTAACTATAATATTGGTTGAGGTATAAGTCTCCAGTACTTGTATGTTGACTTTGTGAGTAGTGGATTAGTCTTTGATGAATCCCGAGTGGTTCCCCTCAGTCTTTCTCCGAAAAGAGTTTTCGCGTCAACAAATTTCTTGTGTTCTTTACTTTTATTGTATACACTTGTGATTGTTTACATACGCCTATGTGTTTGTGGATTTGATTGGTTGAATATATATCCATATATAGTTGTACTTTGGATTTTGGTTTGGGATCGCAATGAGATTGATTGTGAGTGAATTAATTAAATATTAATGAAAATCAACCATCATGGTAAAGGTGGTTGTGGTGACTAAAGGGATTCTCACATTAATTGTTTAATTTTTGTGGGAGGAGGTAATTGTGGTGGGTTATGTTTTAACTGGTAATCAATTGAGCGAAAAATTGAAAAACCAATTTACCCGGGTATTGTGGCTTGATCTCCACATGTATAATCATGAGGGAAGATCCACATTGAGTTCCTCCTCCCGAAACAACAAACTTTATTCTATAATTTAGTATTAGTATCTCAAGTTGTGTTGTCACTTAAACTCAGGTATTAGTGCACAATAAACTATTCTAGTTTAGAGTTTATTAGATGATTTTTTTACTTTGAGGACTAGATACACATAGTGGTGATGTTTTCAAAGAACTTGTGAGTTTAGAGTCATTCTTCTTTGGAGGGATTTTATACATTTACACATTAAATATATATTCATTGGGCGAAATTTTATTAAATAATCTAATTATTGTTTGTTTTGATCAATGCTAATGACATAAATAATTGTTGTTATCTCAAATGTATTTATCTTAAAGTACATATGCCATTAGTTCTTGAGATATGCCATTTTTGACTTAATTCGAGCATTATCCTTATTTCATTCTTATCATTGTCATTTAAAGTCGTGATTGAGCCTGTTTATAAATTTTTTTCCATAACCTATATAAATTGACCAAGATAAACTACAAGGAAGCAATTATATAGTGAAAATTTCATTAATGGTAGAAACAAATTTGCCGCTAATACACATTGTTTAGTGACAAAAATAAATTTTTGCTCCTAACATTTACCATTTAGTGGCATCTTAAACTATCGTCACTATTTTTATGGAATACAATGTTACTAGTGAAAAAATCACTTATGTCACAAATATTTCACCACTAATTCTATGGTGGGAGATGTTTGGCGCCAAAATATTTTGGAGGGAATCATGCTAGCGACAATTTTTTTAATGACATCACTAAAGAATCAATCTAACTTTAGGTATTTAGTGGCAACTTAAAATATTGTTGCTATCTATACAAAATATAATGCTACTTGTGACAAATTTAGTTATGTCACAAATACATCGCAACTAATTTTATGGAAGGAGATGCATGGCACTAAAATTTTTTGGAGGGAATCATGTTAGCAACAATTTTTTTAATGACGTCATTAAAGAATCAATTAAACCTTAGGTATTTAGTGGTGACTTAAAACGTCGTCACAATTTTTACGACATATAATGTTACTAGTGCTAAATTTAGTTAAGTCACAAAATTTCACCATTAATTCTATGGCGGGAGGTGTTTGGCGCCAAAATATTTTGGAGGGAATCATGTTAGCAATGATTTGTTCTTAATTACAGTCCTCCCGAGTGAACCTGGGTCTCTAATACCACTTGTCGGGAAATAACCTCGCAGCAATTTAGTCAATACAATGACAATAAAATAAATTACTGAAATAAAGAAAATCAAAGAAAAACTCACAATACCAAGTTTTTATGTGATTCAACAAAATTTCTTTGTTTACGTTACGAGGCCAGTCACCTCCCTTTACTATTGAGAGAAAAATTGGCACTACAATACATGTCTCACCACTCAGGTTTAAATCTAAAACCCAAGCCCTTAACCCCTTGTATAACCCACTCAACCATACCCTCTCAAACCTCAATAAAGAAACTCTCTTAGACTCTCAACAATAGAATACAATTTTCAGATGGCATGAAACTGAGAGATCCCATGCCCTTTTATAGGGATTTTCAAGGTGTAGATCCACCAATTAGAGGCAGCTGAAGAATTCTTCTGCATGAATCTTTCGGCTTTCTCTTAAAGGTAGTTGTTATTTATCATTCCAAGAACCCATGTGTTGAAGATAATCCAAGGCCTTATACTGGACCAAAGAACCAGCTCTCTTTGCTTTAATGCTCCAGATCATGTGAGCCTTTGAAGTGAACCAATTCAATTGGCTTGAAAGTTTGGCAAAGACATGCAGTTGGAATTTTCTTCCAATAATCAGGCATCATGAGGGTACATAAACTAAGAGCATTAAATGCAAGGTTGTTTGACTCCGAAAACGTTGCACTCAAATGCAGGTGGTCCGCAGCCACAATAACTCGATTAGACCGAGGTAGATCCTCAGAGAATTGGTTCAGAAATACTAAGGTAAAAAGAAAGAACAATAGAAAGAGAATTGGGTTCAGATAATCAAAACAAGTTTAAAATAATTTGTTATAAAAGGAAGGTATTCTCTAGTTTCGGGATCAGGTATCATTCATTTAAATTAAATATCATATCCATGCAATTATATAATTGAATTAGTTGACTTCCAACATCAGTTTAATCAACCAAAAAATATAACTTGAAAACTGATTTGATTGAAAAGAAAATATAAAATTAAGAACTAGTATTGTAGACCCGCAAGAAATTATAAGAATTAATCATACCAAAAACTCAATCATATTAATGATTAATCAAATAAGTTTACAAAGTACAACACTTTAATAAAAATCATTCATTCAATCAAAAAGTATTTGAAAAGATAAATCATTCAAGAACTGTAGAAATATAATTGCATTCATAAAATATTCAATAAGCAATCAAGAAAACCTTAACCAAACAAGAGAATAAAGAGGAATTACTCAGTGGTCATGAATTGATTCTTCACAATAAACTATGAAAAAAGGCATAAAGAAGAGGTATATTCCGATCTATCCTAAAGCAAGCTCTCCCTATATATTTTTTTATTTTTGAGCAAAGCTCTCCCTATATTTATACATCAAAATTCCCCATAAAAATTAAAATAACAATTAATATACGTCTCTACTAGGTCAAAGGTAAGTGGAGTTGATTCCCATGTGCATGTTCGAACAAAAAAGTTGAGTTCGGAAGCAAGTCCAAAGCCTTGACTTAGTCAATTAGTTAAGTCTGAACTGTCAATTGTGTCTTAATGAAGATACATCGTATCGTCAAATATTCATCTGCATGCATCCCACATCCTAACACCTTAAAATCTCTGGAATCAACATCTTCAGCCATCGCGTCTGAATGGACAAAATGTATCCGAACGCAGACCTTACGTATTGTCATTCCCAAAACACTTAGCCAAATTCCAAAGCTGATTTGCTTCAGCCCTTGCGTCTAGAGGAAAAAATTGATTCCGAACGGACCATGCTATCCAAGAAATGTTGACTGTTGATTTCTTCTGTAAATGCACTTTGACCCCTTGATTTCTTTGTAATCTTCATCCGTTTGGTCAATTTACCAAGTTCTTCAATTTAGCTCAATTCACCTATTTTACTTGATAAAATCACCAAACCCTAAAAACCAATCAAAGCATAAAACCAAGGAATTGACTAATTAATAGCTCAAAATCAATGTAATTCATCATAAATAATAATTAAAGAATTGATACTTTTAATGATGAATCACACCCCCCAACCTACATCTTACTAGTCCCTAGTAGGATCAAATTAAACAAAAAATAAAATAAAATAATCTAACAAAACAAAATTCACTTTCGTAGGACTCACGGTTGCATTTAACATATGCAATAAGTCTTTAAAGTCCTAGAATTCTCCAAGTGTACGAGTTATAGTCTCGTTAAGGTTTCTAGTGAAGATATTTACAAACTTCCATTAATCTATCTATTGTTTTGAACTTGTCATATGATTTAATCAATAATCAAACAAAGTGTACAAATTAAAATATGAAAAAGTGTATGACTTGATTTGAAATGTGTACACCCAAGTGTAGGTGGTCAAGCTGTAGTAATAATCTGGTTAAGTCCGGAGTCGAATCCATAGAGAACTATGATCAGTGTTTTGGAGTAGCAGTGATAGAGACCAAGTAACTGAAAACCTAGAGAATTTGATGTGATGAGATTTCCTGAATAGAATATAAGATTCTTTCGAAGAGTTTTTTAGACAAAATATAAGATAAATTCAAATATGAAATAGTCACCCTTTAGCTTGAGGATCAAAACATGTAGTTAATCATCCGGTTTATTATACTTGTGCTTTATAACTCAATTAACTCTCATGTCAACAACAAGTTAATCAGAAAATACAGATGGACTGCGAGGATTAAGCACATGATTCCAATACCTTTCTAGAAGTTTACAAGAATTGTTTGGGCCGAGACTCAACCCGTCTACAAACAAGCAAGTGTTTCTACAAGGCATCTAACCATGTCATTAATATTTCATTCTTTAGATAAAGCACAATAATGGTGAAGATTGAAATATCGTCATGAAGATCTAGTCGGGGTACTTGCCTTGAACCAACGAGTCTTTCTATGCAAGAGTCATCCGTGACAAAGAAAGATCTCATGGTTATACAAAGTACCTTAACTTTGCTAGATACATTCAATCATTCAATGAGTAAGTGAAATATAAAGCATTAAAGCATAAAAGAAATGCACAAATATAACTTTCGGATAATTCATACATATACATCACCTCTTACTAAAGAGTGAATGAGGAACTACTCACTCTCTATGACTTTGGTCAAACTAGAAAAGTGAGTGATACTCATTCTTCCAAGTAGAGGACTTACAATGTAAAAGCACAATAAGCGAAAAGACGATCTTCAACAAAGAACAAGTGAATCACATTCCGCCCTTTACGGCTTTGGTCAAGCTCTAGAAAAGTGGAAGAGTTTCACCCTTCTAAGAAGAAAGGAAGTTCAAGCATTGGAAGTGAAAGACATAAACAATGAAAGTAGAAGAAAACTAGTCACTTTTGGAGGGTGGCTTCCTCAACCAACAAATGGAGGGTTGCTTCCTCAACCAATAGATGAACTAACTTTGTTGATACAAGTAAATATAACATACAATACATCTAAGATTAACTACATGAGTGGGAGTCTAATCCTCCATCAAAACTCTCTACAAAAAGCTCCACTTTACAAGAGAAAAATTGCACCCCTTTCAAGCTCCCCTAATGGGAGTATTTATACGCAAGGAAGGGGGGAATATAAGAGAGGGTGAAAGAATAGTGTATGCCGCCGAAGTCTAAGTGAAAACCAACTACTCTACAGGCAGTCTGTGGAGGACGTTCAAACGTGAGTTGACATTTGAATGTTGTTTTTGTTTTGGTTTTTTGACGTTCAAACATGGCTTCTGTCTTTGCTTTAGGGGTGTTTGAATGCCAGATGGGGTTTGACCATATCACTCAAGTGGTCTTCTGTGAAACTCCATTTCCACACTCTATGTACATTTTGACTCTTTGCACTCATCACTCTGGTCTTCAATCAAATCAAGTGGACGTTTGAACGTGAGTTGGCATTCGAACGTGGTGCTCAAGTACTTTCAGGGTCTTCCTTCTTGATTGCAACATGTCATGTCTCAACAGTCTGGTCTTCTCAGAGTTCAAGTGGACGTTTGAACGTGAGTTGACGTTCGAACGTGGTTACTTTGTTCCAACCTTCTCCAATTTTTTTCCCTAATGCACTGGTGTTACACTCAAGTGTGATATTTGTAAACCCCACATGTTTATTATAATATAATAATCAATTATTTAGTAATTTAATATATGTGATGGCGTAGGTATGAACCATATAGGTTATAACCGTAGAAAATGTTAATAGTCTAAAAATTGGGTAAGTATATGAAATTATTTGTAATCAAACTCGTACCAACTATGTTTGATGTCCAAATGTATATTGTATAACTTTGGGCTGGTTTTGGAGGAGTTTGAAATGGATTGAAAATGAAAAACAGAGAAAATAGGCAAAACTGGAAAAACAGTACCGGTATACTCAAGAGTCTACCGCACCGGTACGCTGCTGTCCAGAGAGCTCACCGTACCGGTATTGCGTACCGGTACGCTCGATAAAATCCAAAAATTTTAAATCGCGAATCATGGTCTGTTTTTTGCCCTATAAATACTTAAAAGACACCTCCTTTAGCCCCATTTCAACCTTTCTAACCCTAGGAAAGCTTAGAGAAGAAGAAAGAAGGGAAAACACAAGAGATTTAAGTGGGAAAGATCAAATCTTCTACATTTCTTCCCAAACTACAAAATAAGGTAGGAGTTTCTTCCTATTCTCTTACATTGAGACTAGGGCTCATATATATATGTTGTTTTGACTATAAATCCTCTTTAATTGTTAGTAAATCATTGATTCTTGATATTCTTGCAAACACTAACATGTTTTTAACAAAGTTATGGTTGGGTAACCATGAAAGTTCTTCTTCTTGACTCAAAACCCTAGTTTTCAAGAGAAAGGAATTTTTCTCTCGATTTTTCCCTTGTTCTTGATTTCAAAACTTTAGTACTTTGTAATGAACAATAAAAATGGATTTTTGATGATCTCTTGCTTATTTTCTTAAATTGTTCTCTAGTAATACAACTTGTGAAATTTGAGAATTTTAGATTTTCTTGTGTTTTGAGAAAATGTTTGTTATTGCATCTCTTGTATGGTTGTTGTGATGGACTTGAATTGCATTCGAGCACTGTCATAGAGTGTTTGAGGTTAGTCTATCTCAATGGGGGTGAGATGATTTCCTAACACTTGTAATGGTTTTGTTGTTTGTGAGAGCAACCACTATTGTTCACGTAAGTTTAAGGCTGAGGTATGATATACCTTTTTTAGGAAGAATTCGTCAATGTCGTGAGAGACGGTATAAGCCCTTCTTAAAAATATTTGGGATTGTGTGATTGTGGTGGATGAACAAGGTAGAATAGTGGTATAGATTCATGGGAAGCGACCAACATACCTGAGAATGTGGGATTATGTTGTTGAATGATTGTTTGATTTCTAGCACTCCAACATGTTTATTCCTTTTATTTAAATTATTGTTCTTGCTTAAACTTGAGATCCATTTGAAATGTCCTTATTTTCTTTCAAAATTATGTATGATATTTTGTAAGGTGAGACCAAACTATTTTATATGTTTTCTAAACCTTGTTCAAGTTTGGAAGGATGTTGCTATAGAGCTCAGTGCTCACCCTTTACAAACAACATATTTTTCAGATTATGTGCTAGAGGAGGAGCTCAAAGTAGAAGAACAAGCACATTGGGAAGCTCCAATAGATGGAAATGTGGATCCCGAGATGGATGTCTAGAATTATATTCTCTTTTGTCCTAGGTTCTAGACTACAGAATTTATTTTGAGACAATGTAAAGGCTACCATATTTTGTTATTCCGCTGTGAGATAATAATGAATTCTTTTGGGATATAATGGTCATGGTTTGACATATTTTTTTGAAATGATGTCATATACATTATGGATGATGAATGAAATTATTTTTATTTATGGATTTTATTAGTTGCTCTCATGATGTGAATGATTTTACATTGTGATGTCGTCCAAGGGAGTTTGAGNATTTTTATTTATGGATTTTATTAGTTGCTCTCATGATGTGAATGATTTTACATTGTAATGTCGTCCAAGGGAGTTTGGGGGCATTACAAATTTTGGTACCAGAGCCTAGGCTCTAGGTTTTACATGGGAGGTGTAGGTTATAGATTACCACTAGAGATGTAGGATTAGGTTGAATGAAATTGTGATTTAAATTTTATATGAGCCTTATGCTTTAGATTAACGTGATAGTTAGGGTGTCTTGTACATCAAGGAAACTAAATGGTGAATTGATGTGCAGGATGGATGGTGGACGTGGACATGAACGTGGGCGTGGTCGTGGTTGTGGAGGTCAAGCAAACCCACCACCACCACCACCTCCCGATGCCATGAACGACATTTATCAATGCCTAAGGGAGCTAACTACTCTGGTACAACACCAGAATGGAAACAACAACCACAATGGTGGGATTCATCCCTTAGCTCATGTACCGGGCAACGGGGACAAGAATCGAAAGATGGTAGTTCTTCAAGATTTTCTGAGACAACGCCCACCTACTCTCAAAGGAAGCTCTAACCCCTTGGATGCGGATAAGTGGATTTGCAAGGTGAAGAAGATATGTAATGGCATGGGAATTGTCGAGGATTTGCGGGTTGGTTTGGCTACATACTTGTTAGAGGGGGAGGCCGACCATTGGTGGGAATTGGTGAAGAGAAGGAGGAACACAGATACAGTCACCTAGGAGGAGTTTGACCAAATCTTCCAAGATAAATACTTTCCTGAATCAATCAAGGAAAAAATGAGTGCAGACTTTCTCGTTCTATGACAGGGGAACATGACAGTGACAGAGTACGAGAGGAAGTTTGATGAGGTATCTCGCTATGCTATGCAGTTTATATCTACCGAGGCCAAGAGGGCCAAACACTTTGAGCAGGGCTTGAGGCCTGCCATCAAGGCGAAACTTGTAGCTCTTAAGATCCGAGACTATGGGGATCTAGTTGATAGAGCTGTACTGGTGGAGAGAGACACAAAAGACAACCCGCGATGATAGAATTTTGCGAGGGGAGGTTCGATCTGGACGGGTGCTAGCTGCAGTGGAGTACAGAGAGCAGCATCTTACCGTCGCCCAGACCTGGTAGCTGGATAGAGACTTCAGAAAGTTCAAGGAGATGGGGTTACTCAGAATCGAACAGGCACTAACCCTCGTCAATGCTTCGCATGTGGAGGTGTCAGGTACTTCAAAAAGAACTGCCCATCGCTTCTACCAAGGACCAATCAAGCCGCTGGACAAGTAAATACAAACAAGCCACCACTACCGAAACCCCTACATCAGAGACCATTAGGAGTTATAGCACCCGGCAGTGCCAATCAAGAGAGAGTGTTTGTTTTGACTCAACCTGAGGAAGATGCTTCCAATGCCGTTGTAGAAGGTATTGTTATTCTCTACAATTCTTGGACCAGAATTTTATTTGATCCTGGTGCTACTCATGCATTCATACGCACAACATATGCACTTAATTTGGGATTGAAATTTGAGAAGCTAGAATATGCCTTAAGTGTTGACATGCCTACAGGGGAATAGTTGGATACTAGAATGGTGTATAGAGGTTGTGTGCTTCGAATTGGGGAGCAAGAGTTAATTGTAGATTTGGTTGCATTAGACATGAAAGGGTATGACATCTTATTTGGGATGAACTTGTTGTCTACTTTCCGTGTGGTAAAGGATTATTTTCGCAAACAGATTTCATTTCACTTACCGGGAGGAGTAGTTTTCAGTTTCATGAATGATCGAAATTCTTTCCATCCATTTCCTACTATGGTAATAGATTCTTGAAAGCTAAGGCGGGAAGCAACTTGAGTTTCTTAGCTAGCTTAATGGGAGATGATCGGGATAAATCCCCATCTGGCATGGTTTTGATAGTGTCAAATTTTTTAGATGTCTTCCCAGATGAACTACCCAGGTTACCCCCACAGAGAGAGATTGAGTTTACGATTGATCTCTATCTGGGAACCGAACTCATATCCATTGCTCTCTATAGAATGGCACCTTTGGAGTTAAAGGAGCTAAGGAAGTAGTTGGACTATCTCTTGACTATTGGGTTTATCTGTTTAAGCACTTTACCTTGGGGAGCCCCGGTCCACTTTGTGAAGAAGCATAACGAAATACTTCGATTATGCACGGACTACCGAATGTTGAATCGGGTGACAGTGAAGAATAAATATTCATTGTCATGAATTGATGATTTGTTCAATCAGCTGAGGGGTTCTAATTTTTACTCCAAGATTGATCTTCGCACAGGGTACCATCAATTGCGGATCAAGGAGGAGGATATTCATAAGACAGCTTTTCGTACCTGGTATGGTTATTTCGAATATACGGTAATACCGTTCGGATTGACTAATGCTCCTGCAGCCTTCATGGATTTGATGTATAAGGTATTTCGGCCGTTTCTAGATCAGTTTGTCATTGTGTTTATTGATAATATATTGATTTATTCACGGGACACAAGGGGAACATGAACGCCATCTCTAGATTGTGCTACAGATATTGAGAGAGCATAAGTTGTATGTTAAGATCAGTAAATGTGAGTTTTGGATGAAGGAAGTGAAATTCCTTGGCCATGTTGTGTCAGAACAGGGTGTAGTTGTTGACCTAGCAAAGATTGGAGCCGTAATGAAATGGGAACCACCGAGGAATATGACCAAAGTAAGTAGTTTCCTGGGATTAGCAGACTACTACCGGAGGTTTGTGGAAGGGTTCTCAAAACTTGCAATGCTGATGACTCACTTTACGAAGAATGGGGAAAGATTCTTGTGGACTAAAGAATGTGAACTAGCCTTTTGCACCTTGAAGGAAAGGTTGACAACAACTCCTGTCCTCATTAGTTCGAGTAGTGGGGAAGGATACGATGTTTACACTGATGCTTCGTTACGAGGCTTGGTATGTGTGCTAATGCAAGGAGGTAAGATAGTTGCTTATGGCTCGAAGAAACTCAAGATTCATGAGCAAAACTATCTCACTCACGACTTAGAACTTGCCATTGTGGTTTTTGCGCTTAAGTTGTGGAGGTGTTACTTGTATAAAGAAAAGTTTCAAGTGTTTTCTAATCATAAGAGCCTCAAGTATATATTTACCCAGAAAGACTTGAATCTTCGGCAAAGAAGGTTGATTGAGTATCTAGAAGATTATGATTTCACACTCAACTACCATCTGGGGAAGGCAAATGTAGTAGCAAATACACTGAGCAGAAAGTCTCGGGGTGAAATCAATGTTCTTGCTGTTAATATGTGGAAGATGATTGAGGCCTTGGAGGAATTTGATATATGGGTGGATAGACAGGGGGATCGATCATGCTTATTTAATCTTATAGTTCAACCAATTCTTCAACAAAGGATTGTGGAGTTGCAACGATTAGACACCGAGTTAGGGGATATCGAGGGTAGATTGGAGAGGAATGAGATTGTTGAGAATTGGTCGATACAGAATGATGAGTTACATTTTCGTGGAAGACTATGTGTACCAAATAATGACCAAGTAAGGGAAGAAATGTTGGGTGAGTGCCATCGTTCAAACTTCTCCATATATCCGGGTAGTACCAAGATGTATAGCGACATGAAGCGTCAATATTGGTGAAAATGGATGAAACAAGACATGACTAAGTATGTTTCAAAGTGCGCGGTGTGTCAGCAGGTGAATATTGAACATCAAAAGCCTAGAGGATTATTACAGTCCTTGCCTATTCCAGAGTGAAAGTGGAATCACATCACCATAGACTTCGTGTCGGGTTTTCCACGGATTTCACGCGGTCATAATGTCGTATGGGTCATTGTAGATAGACTTACCAAGTTGGCTCATTTCTTGAGTATAAACCTTAAGCAAGCTCTATATCCGCAAGATTGTTAGATTACATGGAGTTCCTCTCTCTATTGTTTCGGATCGTGATTCTTGTTTCGTGACACAATTTTGGCAAAGTCTACAACGAGATATGGGGATAGATTTACACTTTAGCACTGTCTTTCATCCCCAAATGGATGGCCAATCCGAGAGGGTGACACAGATTTTGGAAGACATGTTGCGTGCTTGTGTGTTGGACTTCAAGGGAAGTTGGAGTGTTCATTTGCTGTTGGTGGAGTTTGCGTATAATAATAGTTTTCAATCTAGCATTGGCATGGCACCTTATGAGGCATTGTATGGGAGACCATGTAGGTCCCCGACGTGTTGGTTAGAAGCTGGAGATAGTAGTTTATTTGGGCCAGAGATTGTTTAGGAGACTATGCAAAAAATTCAACTCATCCGGAAGAGACTACACACGACACAAAGTAGACAGAAAAGCTATGCGGATAGAAGACGAAGACCATTGGAATTCCAAGAGGGGGACTATGTGTTCCTCAAAGTGTCACCCAAAAAGAGAATGTTCAGATTGCCAAGAAGGGAAAGTTAGTTCCAAGGTACATCGAACCATTCGAAGTGATCAAAACGGTGGGCAAAGTGGCGTATCAACTTCAGTTACCAGCTCAGCTATCAGGGGTACATGATGTATTCCATGTGTAAATGTTGAGAAAGTGTCAATCGGATACAACACATGTCCTAGATTTGGAGGATATAGAAATTCAAGATGGAGCAACATATGAAGAACAACCAGTGAAGATTCTCGATACCAAGGAGAAGGTGTTTCGTAATAAAGTCATCCAATTGGTGAAAGTCTTATGGCAACATCATGTGGTGGAAAAAGCTACTTGGGAACACGAGTTGGAGATACGCGAGAAGTACCCTCATTTGTTCTCTATTTAAGGTAAGTTTCGAGAACAAAATTTTTTTTAAGGGGGGTGAATTGTAAACCCCCACATGTTTATTATAATATAATAATCAATTATTTTGTAATTTAATATATGTGATGGCGTAGGTATGAACCATATAGGTTATAATCGTAGAAAATATTAATAGTGTAAAAATCAGGTAAGTTTATGAAATTGTTTGTAATTGAACTCGTATCAACTATGTTTGATGTCCAAATGTATGTTGTATAAGTTTGGGTTGGTTTTTGAAGAGTTTGGAATGGATTGAAAATGAAAAATAAAGGAAATAGACAAAACTAAAAAAACAGTACCGGTACACTCGAGAGTCTACCGTATCGCTATAGCATACTGGTACACNGTTGTATAAGTTTGGGTTGGTTTTTGAAGAGTTTGGAATGGATTGAAAATGAAAAATAAAGGAAATAGACAAAACTGAAAAAACAGTACCGGTACACTCGAGAGTCTACCGTATCGCTATAGCGTACCGGTACACTGCTGTCCAGAGAGCTCACCATGCCGGTATTACATACTGGTACGCTCAATAAAACCCAAAAATTTTAAATCGTGAATCGTGGTCCATTTTTGCCCTATAAATACTTAAAGACACCTCCTTTAGCCCATTTCAACGTTTCTAACCCTAGGAAACCTTAGAGAGGAAGAAAGAAGGGAAAACACAAGAGATTCAAGTGTTGATTCAAGTGGAAAAGATCAAATCTTCTACATTTCTTCCCAAACTACAAAACATGGTAGGGGTTTCTTCCTATTCTCTTACATTGAGGCTAAGGCTTATATATATGTGTATGTTTTGACTATAANTTTCGCTGCGAGATAATAATTAATTCTTTTGGGATGTAATGCCATGGTTTGGCATATTCTTTTGGAATGATGTTATATACACTATGGATGATGAATGAAATTATTTTTATTTATGAATTTTATTAGTTGCTCTCATGATGTGAATGATATTAGATTGTGATATCGTCCAAGGGGGCTTTGGGGGCATTACAATATTTGTTGTTCTTGAGCCTTTGTTCACTTTAGGACCTGAAATGTTATTACTTAAATCCATCAAAGTACAATTAGTCCCAAAAAGGCATAGTAAAATGCTAATTTTAAGCACTAATCAGTGTATACCAAGTCAAATCATAGAACTATAGACTACACAATAGTATTTATAGATCACATTGCCATTGAAACTCATGTGTAGTATGTAGATGACTTTATAATGATCAAGAAATCAATCAAAAATATATCAACTCTCTACCGTCCACTGCTAGCTTTGAATCAATCCTCATTCAAGTTATGCTCTCAACAATGAAATCACTCAGATTATACTCACCAATTTACCTCATTTTTCCAAATCTGAGCAAAGTTATTGTAAAATAAAATCAAAACAAAGTACACCTCACATATAATTATAACCAATAAACGCTATCAAAGAAAGGAAATTAGCATATTCTCATGATCAAAAATCAACACGTAATACGCAAAACAACTATTATCATCCTCCTCATTCACACAAGTCATGCATCATTAACAACTCTTGAGATCAACTAGGTCTTTTTCTTGGGTTGTAATGTGGCCTTCCGTTATGGGGTTAAGAAACAAAGGAAAATAAGAGTTCAAAATATTACCTCGAGACAACTTCATATCCCACTTTTTTTTGACACATACTTTCAAAACTGTCCTTGGAAACATGATTTTTGTTTCAACACCTGTTTATAGATATATTTAATCTTCTTTTTTTTAATTGTTTTTCTTGGCTTTTTTTGCATGCTCGTCATCATTTCTTTTTCAACAAGCATATACACATTTCTTTTCAGCAATGCAAAAACTTTCAATCTCACAATGTTCTAAAAATTCACCTTTTCTTTCAAAAAGTCTCAACAACACTATCCCTTACATATACATGATACAACTTAATCTCGGAATAACCAACGGTAAAAGATGTTATATCTCATGCTAGGCTTGGTCATTCTATGTGAGTTAACAAACGAATTTTTAATCAAAAAGGCTAAATCGCGGCTCCTAAGGACAATTTAGTTCCAAAAAATAAGTTTAAGGCTTTAATAGCAGCAAACATGGACTAAAATCATATCTCAAGAGACTTTAGCAACACACTCCCTATGCAAATAATTCAGAGTCAAATAGTCATTCATAATATCAGCATTGATCAAAACAAAGGTAATGAAACTATTCAAGAAATAAAGCTGAATGAAATAATCCTTATTAAGTAAATGTAAATGTCACTCCAAGAATGAATGGCTCTAACCTCACAAAGGGAATCACATTATTCTTCACTATATGTTTTAAGTTTCAAGGTAAAATATCTTTTCCTGATGTCTAATATAAGCATAGTCATATGTTTACTGATATTTTAAGTTTTCAATTGGGAATATAATCTGTAATATTAAAGTGTAGTCCAGAGCTCTATAATATACTAGAGCAAAAAAAAGTTCAGATTTTCATTCAATACTACCAATCTAATCATTAGTATCATCATATGCACACGATCCAAAACAATTGGCCGATCGACACTAAAAAATTTGCAATGAAACCATAATATATATCGGTCAAAATGGGTTCTCATTAAAGACTCTAACTGATAACAAATATAGACTAAGTCAAGCCTTGACTCTACTACTTACGACTAGGAGCTTTGACTCGACTCAATCCTAAATTAGACACTACTAACAGAAAACTAGTAGTCATCTAAGAAGATGGATCCGCCTGATCACATGGTCCAAGCTGAAGGTGACGTAGAATCTCTCCATGCTCTACTAGAGTATACTCATATGTCTCTGTTCCTCCAAAATTTGGAGCAAGATGTCTCTATGAGATCATCCATCTACAAGGTATCTCATCAGTGAACCCACTCTATCATCATCACCAACATTAGTAGCCTCATCTGCCTCCTCCTCCTCACCAGGATTGTCTCCATTGGGCACTTGTGTCAACACAGAAGATATGCATCCGAACGGTTTGAACTGACTGGACAAGTGTGCCCGAATGGAAGATATGCATCCGAACGCATACATTTTCATAAAAACGTTTCAGATTCCTTCTGAATTTGGCTCAAAATTTATTTAATTTAATTTTTTTTTGAAAATTATGACAAACTTAATCCACCCCATTATTCCATCCGAAACAGTTGGCCAATCAAAGATTATATCCCAGAAATTCTGACCAAATACTGATACTTTCTGCTGATTTAATATATACACTATCCTAATTAAACGTCCTAAATGCACAGAGTCAAACATATTAACAAATTAATATCAAATCNAGCTGAGGGGTTCTAATTTTTACTCCAAGATTGATCTTCGCACAGGGTACCATCAATTGCGGATCAAGGAGGAGGATATTCATAAGACAGCTTTTCGTACCTGGTATGGTTATTTCGAATATACGGTAATACCGTTCGGATTGACTAATGCTCCTGCAGCCTTCATGGATTTGATGTATAAGGTATTTCGGCCGTTTCTAGATCAGTTTGTCATTGTGTTTATTGATAATATATTGATTTATTCACGGGACACAAGGGGAACATGAACGCCATCTCTAGATTGTGCTACAGATATTGAGAGAGCATAAGTTGTATGTTCAGATGGGTAAATGTGAGTTTTGGATGAAGGAAGTGAAATTCCTTGGCCATGTTGTGTCAGAACAGGGTGTAGTTGTTGACCTAGCAAAGATTGGAGCCGTAATGAAATGGGAACCACCGAGGAATATGACCAAAGTAAGTAGTTTCCTGGGATTAGCAGACTACTACCGGAGGTTTGTGGAAAGGTTCTCAAAACTTGCAATGCTGATGACTCGCTTTACGAAGAATGGGGAAAGATTCTTGTGGACTAAAGAATGTGAACTAGCCTTTCGCACCTTGAAGGAAAGGTTGACAACAGCTCCTGTCCTCATTAGTTCGAGTAGTGGGGAAGGATACGATGTTTACACTGATGCTTCGTTACGAGGCTTGGTATGTGTGCTAATGCAAGGAGGTAAGATAGTTGCTTATGGCTCGAAGAAACTCAAGATTCATGAGCAAAACTATCTCACTCACGACTTAGAACTTGCCATTGTGGTTTTTGTGCTTAAGTTGTGGAGGTGTTACTTGTATAGAGAAAAGTTTCAAGTGTTTTCTAATCATAAGAGCCTCAAGTATATATTTACCCAGAAAAACTTGAATCTTCGGCAAAGAAGGTTGATTGAGTATCTAGAAAATTATGATTTCACACTCAACTACCATCTGGGGAAGGCAAATGTAGTAGCAAATGCACTGAGCAGAAAGTCTCGGGGTGAAATCAATGTTCTTGCTGTTAATATGTGGAAGATGATTAANACTCATCCGGAAGAGACTACACACGACACAAAGTAGACAGAAAAGCTATGCGGATAAAAGACGAAGACCATTGGAATTCCAAGAGAAGGACTATGTGTTCCTAAAAGTGTCACCCAAAAAGAGAATGTTCAGATTGCCAAGAAGGGAAAGTTATTCCAAGGTACATCGAACCATTCGAAGTGATCAAAGCGGTGGGCAAAGTGGCGTATCAACTTCAGNTTCTTTATTTCCTTATTTGCTAGTTATGTCGGTCCACTTGTTTGCGGTTGGAAAGGGTACCCAATTTATGCATAATAGCATACTTGCGCATCAAATTTTCAAAAAAATTATTACAAAAGTGAGTCTTGCCATCATTAATAATGGCTCGAGGTATCCTAAACCATGAAAGAATGTGTTCTTTTAAAAACTTGATCACTGTATGGTGATCAATATTTCGACAAGGGCTAGCCTCAACCCATTTAGAGACATAGTCTACAGCAACTAAAATGTGAAAGGAGCCAAATGATTAAGGAAAGGGTCCCACAAAGTCGGTGCTCCAATAGTCAAAAATATCAATCATTAGAATTGTATTCAATGGCATCATGTTCCTTCGNCGATACCAAGGAGAAGGTGTTTCGTAATAAAGTCATCCAATTGGTGAAAGTCTTATAACAACATCATGTGGTGGAAAAAGCTACTTGGGAACACGAGTTGGAGATACGCGAGAAGTACCCTAATTTGTTCTCTATTTAAGGTAAGTTTCGAGAACAAAATTTTCTTTAAGGGGGGTGAATTGTAAACCCCCACATGTTTATTATAATATAATAATCAATTATTTGGTAATTTAATATATGTGATGGCGTAGGTATGAACCATATAGGTTATAATCGTAGAAAATATTAATAGTGTAAAAATCAGGTAAGTTTATGAAATTGTTTGTAATTGAACTCGTATCAACTATGTTTGATGTCCAAATGTATGTTGTATAAGTTTGGGTTGGTTTTTGAAGAGTTTGGAATGGATTGAAAATGAAAAATAAAGGAAATAGACAAAACTGAAAAAACAGTACCGGTACACTCGAGAGTCTACCGTATCGCTATAGCGTACCGGTACACTGCTGTCCAGAGAGCTCACCATGCCGGTATTACATACTGGTACGCTCAATAAAACCCAAAAATTTTAAATCGTGAATCGTGGTCCATTTTTGCCCTATAAATACTTAAAGACACCTCCTTTAGCCCATTTCAACGTTTCTAACCCTAGGAAACCTTAGAGAGGAAGAAAGAAGGGAAAACACAAGAGATTCAAGTGTTGATTCAAGTGGAAAAGATCAAATCTTCTACATTTCTTCCCAAACTACAAAACATGGTAGGGGTTTCTTCCTATTCTCTTACATTGAGGCTATGACTTATATATATGTGTATGTTTTGACTATAAAATCTTCTTTAATTGTTAGTAAATCATTGATTCTTGATATTCTTGCAAACACTAGCATGTTTTTAACAAAGTTATGATTGGGTAGCCATGAAAGTTCTTCTTCTTGACTAAAAACCCTAGTTTCCAAGAGAAAGGGATTTTTCTCTCGATTTTTCCCTTATTCTTGATTTCAAAACTTTAGTGCTTTGTAATGAACAATAAAAATGGATTTTTGATGATCTCTTGCTTATTTTCTTAAATTGTTCTCTTGTAATACAACTTGTGAAATTTGGAAATTTTAGATTTCTTTGTGTTTTGAGAAACTGTTTGTTATTGCATCTTTTGTATGGTTGTTGTGATAGACTTGAATTGCATTCGAGCACTGCCGTAGAGTGTTAGAGATTAGTCTATCCCAGTAGGAGTGAGATGGTTTCCTAACACTTGTAATGGTTTGTTGTTTGTGAGAGTAACCACTATTGTTCATGTAAGTTTGAGGCAGAGGGATGATATACCTTTCCTGTGAAGGATTCGTCAATGTCGTGAGAGACGATATACGTCCTTCCTAAAATTTTTTGGGATTGTGTGATTATGGTGGGTGAACGAGGTAGAATCGTGGTGTAGATTAATGGGAAGAAACCAACATATATGGGAATGTGGGATTACGTTGTTGAATGATTGTTTGATTTCTAGCGCTCCGACATGTTTATTCCTTTCATTTAAATTATTGCTCTTTCTTAAACTTGAGATCCATTTGAAATGTCCTTATTTTCTTTCAAAATTATTTATGATATTTTGTAAAGTGAGACCGAACTATTTTATATGTTTTCTAAACCTTGTTCTAATTTTGAAGGATGTTGCTACAGAGCTTAGTGATCACCCCTTACAAAAANTGATATTTTGTAAAGTGAGACCGAACTATTTTATATGTTTTCTAAACCTTGTTCTAGTTTTGAAGGATGTTGCTACAGAGCTTAGTGATCACCCCTTACAAAAAACATATTTTTCAAATTATGTGCTAGAGGAGGAGCTCGAAGTAGAAGAACAGACACATTGGGAAGCTCTAATAGATGGGAACGTGGATCCTGAGATGGACGTTTAGAATTATATTCTCTTTTGTCCTACGTTCTAGACTAGGGAATTTATTTTGAGACAATGTAAAGGCTACCATATTTTATTATTTCGCTGCGAGATAATAATTAATTCTTTTGGGATGTAATGGNTTCTAGACTAGGGAATTTATTTTGAGACAATGTAAAGGCTACCATATTTTGTTATTTCGCTGCGAGATAATAATTAATTCTTTTGGGATGTAATGGCCATGGTTTGGCATATTCTTTTGGAATGATGTTATATACACTATGGATGATGAATGAAATTATTTTTATTTATGAATTTTATTAGTTGCTCTCATGATGTGAATGATATTAGATTGTGATATNTTATATACACTATGGATGATGAATGAAATTATTTTTATTTATGAATTTTATTAGTTACTCTCATGATGTGAATGATTTTAGATTGTGATGTNATTTTTATTTATGAATTTTATTAGTTGCTCTCATGATGTGAATGATATTAGATTGTGATATCGTCCAAGGGGGCTTTGGGGGCATTACAATATTTGTTGTTCTTGAGCCTTTGTTCACTTTAGGACCTGAAATGTTATTACTTAAATCCATCAAAGTACAATTAGTCCCAAAAAGGCATAGTAAAATGCTAATTTTAAGCACTAATCAGTGTATACCAAGTCAAATCATAGAACTATAGACTACACAATAGTATTTATAGATCACATTGCCATTGAAACTCATGTGTAGTATGTAGATGACTTTATAATGATCAAGAAATCAATCAAAAATATATCAACTCTCTACCGTCCACTGCTAGCTTTGAATCAATCCTCATTCAAGTTATGCTCTCAACAATGAAATCACTCAGATTATACTCACCAATTTACCTCATTTTTCCAAATCTGAGCAAAGTTATTGTAAAATAAAATCAAAACAAAGTACACCTCACATATAATTATAACCAATAAACGCTATCAAAGAAAGGAAATTAGCATATTCTCATGATCAAAAATCAACACGTAATACGCAAAACAACTATTATCATCCTCCTCATTCACACAAGTCATGCATCATTAACAACTCTTGAGATCAACTAGGTCTTTTTCTTGGGTTGTAATGTGGCCTTCCGTTATGGGGTTAAGAAACAAAGGAAAATAAGAGTTCAAAATATTACCTCGAGACAACTTCATATCCCACTTTTTTTTGACACATACTTTCAAAACTGTCCTTGGAAACATGATTTTTGTTTCAACACCTGCTTATAGATATATTTAATCTTCTTTTTTTTAATTGTTTTTCTTGGCTTTTTTTGCATGCTCGTCATCATTTCTTTTTCAACAAGCATATACACATTTCTTTTCAGCAATGCAAAAACTTTCAATCTCACAATGTTCTAAAAATTCACCTTTTCTTTCAAAAAGTCTCAACAACACTATCCCTTACATATACATGATACAACTTAATCTCGGAATAACCAACGGTAAAAGATGTTATATCTCATGCTAGGCTTGGTCATTCTATGTGAGTTAACAAACGAATTTTTAATCAAAAAGGCTAAATCGCGGCTTCTAAGGACAATTTAATTCCAAAAAATAAGTTTAAGGCTCTAATAGCAGCAAACATGGACTAAAATCATATCTCAAGAGACTTTAGCAACACACTCCCTATGCAAATAATTCAGAGTCAAATAGTCATTCATAATATCAGCATTGATCAAAACAAAGGTAATGAAACTATTCAAGAAATAAAGCTGAATGAAATAATCCTTATTAAGTAAATGTAAATGTCACTCCAAGAATGAATGGCTCTAACCTCACAAAGGGAATCACATTATTCTTCACTATATATTTTAAGTTTCAAGGTAAAATATCTTTTCCTAATGTCTAATATAAGCATAGTCATATGTTTNATAAAGCTGAATGAAATAATCCTTATTAAGTAAATGTAAATGTCACTCCAAGAATGAATGGCTCTAACCTCACAAAGGGAATCACATTATTCTTCACTATATGTTTTAAGTTTCAAGGTAAAATATCTTTTCCTGATGTCTAATATAAGCATAGTCATATGTTTACTGATATTTTAAGTTTTCAATTGGGAATATAATCTGTAATATTAAAGTGTAGTCCAGAGCTCTATAATATACTAGAGCAAAAAAAAGTTCAGATTTTCATTCAATACTACCAATCTAATCATTAGTATCATCATATGCACACGATCCAAAACAATTGGCCGATCGACACTAAAAAATTTGCAATGAAACCATAATATATATCGGTCAAAATGGGTTCTCATTAAAGACTCTAACTGATAACAAATATAGACTAAGTCAAGCCTTGACTCTACTACTTACGACTAGGAGCTTTGACTCGACTCAATCCTAAATTAGACACTACTAACAGAAAACTAGTAGTCATCTAAGAAGATGGATCCACCTGATCACATGGTCCAAGCTGAAGGTGACGTAGAATCTCTCCATGCTCTACTAGAGTATACTCATCTGTCTCTGCTNATATGGCATAACTACAAACAATAGGACTTATACCTTTCAAATCAGTAATTATCCACCCTATAGCTCTACGATGATGCTTCAGGACTTCAAACAATTTGGACTCCTAGTCCGATGTAGGTGTATATGAGATGACCACAGGATAAGACTCATCCTCCCTATGGAATGCATACTTCAAATTAAATCGGAGGGGTTTCAGTTCAGGTTTCGATGGTTTTTTAGAAGAAGAAAGTGGCTTCTAACCACTAGGAACTAATTTCTCAAATTTGGGCATNTCGGTCAGTTTTAAAGACCAATCTTTGCGATTTGAATTTACCATTTTTCTAAAATCTTCTTTATTTCCTTATTTGCTAGTTATGTCTGTCCACTTGTTTGCGGTTGGAAAGGGTACCCAATTTATGCATAATAGCATACTTGCGCATCAAATTTTCAAAAAAATTATTACAAAAGTGAGTCTTGCCATCATTAATAATGGCTCGAGGTATCCTAAACCATGAAAGAATGTGTTCTTTTAAAAACTTGATCACTGTATGGTGATCAATATTTCGACAAGGGCTAGCCTCAACCCATTTAGAGACATAGTCTACAGCAACTAAAATGTGAAAGGAGCCAAATGATTAAGGAAAGGGTCCCACAAAGTCGGTGCTCCAATAGTCAAAAATATCAATCATTAGAATTGTATTCAATGGCATCATGTTCCTTCGTGAGATATCCCCAACCATTGGTAATGATCGCATGATAGACAGAAAGCATATGTATCTTGAAATAGTGTTGGCCAATAAAATCAATTTGATGAAAAGTGGCCGCCATATGCTTCAGTATGACAAAAATTAATGACACGGTGGATCTCATGACTAGATACACACCTCTTAATGAATTGGTCTTTGTAATATTTAAACACATATTGAGCATCCCAAAAGTAACTGCGTACCTTCCTAAATAATTAGCTATGTCGGCTTACCATGGTAACTCAGAAACTACTAGCAATTTCTCATCTGGGAAGCTTTTATTGACAGGCACCTCCTCCTCAGGGAAATCATATGTCAACCTTGAAAGGTGATTAGCCCTTATGTTTTGCACTCCCTTTTTGTCCTTGATGATCAAATCAAATTCCTATAGTAGAAGTATCATTTACAAAAAACTTGGCTTTGCATCCTTATTGGTCATTAGATATTTCAGCATAGCATGATTAGTAAAACCAACAACTAAGGAGCCTATCAGATATGATCTAAATTTATCCAAATCAAACACTACAGAGATTACTTCTTTTTCAATTGTTGAATAATTCATTTGAGCATCATTTAGAGTTTTTCTTGCATAGTAAATGACATTTGAATTTTTCTATTTCCTTTGTCCCAACATTGCTTCTACAGCCTAGTCACTAGCATCGCACATCAATTCAAAGGGCAAAGACTAGTCTAGTGGCTGCATAATAGAGGCAGAAATTAGCATGCCTTTAAGCTTCTCGAAATTTTTTTTGCATGCATCATCCCACACGAAGGGAACATCCTAACTTAGGAAATGGCACATTGGTCTAAATATAGCAATAAAGTTCATAATGAATCTCCTATAAAATCCTGGATGCCCTAAGAATGACCTAACATCTTTTATCATTTTAGAAGTAAGTAAATTGCAAATCAAGTCAATCTTTGCTTTGTCAACTTTGATTCCTTCAGATGAGACAATGTGACCTAACACTATGCTGTGTGTAACTGTGAAGTAACACTTTTTCCAATTTAAAACCAAGTAAGTTTTTTCACACCTAATGAGAACATTTTTCAAATTTTGCAAACATAAATCAAAAGAATCACCATAGAAAGAAAAATCATCCATAAAAATTTCTAAACATCTCTCTACCATGTCATTGAAAAGGCTTAGCATAAATCGTTGAAAGGTTACAGAAGCATTACACAAACCAAATGGCATCCTCCTATAGACTAAAGTGCCAAAAAGACAAGTGAATATCATTTTCTCCTAGTCGTCTGGTGCTATCTCAATCTGGTTGTACCTAGAGTACCTATATAGGAAATAGNTTTTTGAACATTTTGATTTCTCTTAATAGTGCACAAGACCTTTGGAACTTGGCATAGGAAGGGACCTATTTGATGGCATCAAGAAGTGGTATATTGATATTTACTTTCTTAAAAAGCTCATAAATCTTAGTATGATTACTCAGCTTATAGGGTTTCTTCAGTCTTTGAGGGAAAGGAGCAGGAATAGGGCATGGAGGCTCCTCAACCTTTCTAGACTCAATNCAATAGGCTTGAGCTTGCCTAATCCTAATTGTTAGAAAAGGGGAGTAGATTGACACTAGCTCCAAGATCAAGCAAAGACTTGAATAATGATACTAGCATGTTCAATCAAAAGACCATTTTTTGAACATTTTGATTTCTCTTAATAGTGCACAAGACCTTTGGAACTTGGCATAGGAAGGGACCTATTTGATGGCATCAAGAAGTGGTATATTGATATTTACTTTCTTAAAAAGCTCATAAATCTTAGTATGATTACTCAGCTTATAGGGTTTCTTCAGTCTTTGAGGGAAGGGAGCAGGAATAGGGCATGGAGGCTCCTCAACCTTTCTAGACTCAATCTCATCAGAGGAGACTTGGGCATGCTCAAGCACAAGTGAAATATTAGACTTGGTGGGTGCTTGTGGTGTAGTCTTTTCAATTATTTTACTATTCCTAAAAGTGGTGACAACTTGGACTTGTCCATGAGAAGAGTCCAAAGGAGAATAATTGCCTACATGAAACTGACTCGCACGAGGCTTTGGTTGGGCAAAAAATTTTCCCTTTTCTTGAGTGGCCATAGACTGGGTCATTTTCTGCAAGCGGCTTTTCAAATCAAACGACTGCGTAGTCTAAGCTTTAAATTCCTTGAATTTTATTATAGGCCTGCGTATTTTGATTATTATATTGCATCTGGGCCTGCATGAATTGGTTCAATGTGTCCTCCAAACTACGTTTATGGGGTGACTAGTATGGAGGGTATTATTATTGTTGCGGTGGTGGTGGTGGTGCTTGTGGTTAGTCTTGCTGTTATTGTATGCCCCTCTTACTAAAGTTCGAGTGTTGTCTCCACCTTTGATTATATGTTTTAGAATAGGGGTTGTTATATTTCTTTTGAAAATTGGAAACGACATTGGAGTTTTTGAATAGCACGCTATGAAAAGTAGGAATCATAAGACACTCCTCAATAGAATGTCCCACTAAAGCACATATCCCACAAGTATGTTCAGTGGGTGGCACAATAGCAACTTCATTGACCTTCTTCATCTCTAGAGATTCAAACTTTTGAGATAAAGAGGTCATCTTAGCCCTTAAATCATCTTCCTCTCTCAACACATACTTTCCTAATAGTAAGTAGTAGACCTAGTCTAAGAACTGGCTGGTGAAGCTGAGTCCCATATCTAGGAACTCTCAAATAATGTATCAAAAAACTCAAAAAGCCTCATTAGGGTTTTTATCCATGAACTCTTCATGTGACATCATCTCGGCAAATTGATGCATAAGGGTAGGCAGAGAATCATAAAAAAAAACCCACAAGGGTACAACTTTCAAACCCATGGTGTGGACATACATGGACAAGATCTTTGAATCTCTCACAACATTGATAGAATATTTCCTTGTCTTTCACCGAAAAATTCATTATGTGATGTTTAAAGAATTTGTGCGTGAATGGGGAATAATTTTTTGAAAAAATCTTTATGTAGTGCAAAACAATCAAGGATAATGTGGTTTCAGAATATTAAGCCACTGCTTGACTTTATCCTTTAGTGAGAATGGGAAAAGCTTCAGCTTGGCTAACTCAAAACTATCTCGGAAGGTCTCGCATACCTCCTCGAATTCTTTCATATGAAGATAGGGATTTTAAGAATTGAGGCCATAGAATTATGGCAAAAGTTGAATAGTGTCAGGTTTCACCATGAACCTTTGTGCATTTTTTGGAAAAATAAAACATGACGGGACACCACTCCTTGTGGGGTCAAAATAGTTCCTAAGAGGTCAACCTCTTGGACTTGGTTATGGTTTTTCATTGGGTCTCCCATTTCACTGCCCATTCTACTAAGATCAAAGGTGGGGCAAGAATTGACCAATTAGACTCTAAGGATGTAGACAAACCAACAGATTCTCTGAGGTATATCCACCAAACATGCAACAATGAAATAACTAAAGATTATGACCCAAAATAAACTTACAGTTAAACATTAAACAACAGTAATCAAACAAAATTTATATAACTTAAAATTAAAACACAATTAATAGAAATCTAAAAGATGGAATGAAGATACTTGAAAAATCAAGTTTTCCAAATAGCTCGTTGTGAATATGAATTCATCTTTTTAGCTTCCGTATCATTTCAATTTTTCAGCAACAGCGCCAAAAACTTGTTTGATTCCAAAAATGATGCACCCAAGTGCAAGTGGTAAGCAGCAGTAATAACTTGGTAAGACCGAGGTCGATCCTTAGGAAATTGGTTCGGATATAGAAAGGTAAAAAGAAACAACAATAAAAAGAGATTTGGGTTCAGGTAATTGAAATAGATTTAAAGGAATTTGTTATAAAAAAGGTATTCTCTAGCTTCACGATCAGGTGTCATTCATGTAAATTAAATATCATATTCATGCAATTATATAATTCACTTAGTTGGCTTCCAACATTAGTGTAATCAACTGAAATATATAACTTTGAAAATCGATTTGATTGAAAAGAAAATATGAAATTAAGAACTAGTATTGTAGACTTGTAGGGAATTATAAGAATTAATCATACCAATAATGATTAATCAAATAAGTTTACAGAGTACAAAATTATAATAAAAGTCATTTATTCAATCAAAAAATAATTGAAAAGATAAATCATTCAAGAATTGTAGAAATATAATTGTATTCAATAAACAATCAAGAAAACCAAACCCGAACTAGAGAATAAAAAGCAATTACTCACTGGCCATGAGTTGATTCTTCACAATAAACTATGAAAAAGGTATAAAGAAGAGATATCTTCCGATCTATACTAAAGTCAGATCTCCCTATATTTACACATCAAAATCCCCCATGGAAATCGGAATAACAATTAATATACGTCTCTACTAGGTCAAAGATAAACAACGTTGATTCCCGTATGCGCATCTGAATAGAAAAATTGTGTCTAGAAGCATGTCTAAGGTCTTGACTTGGTCAATTAGCTGAGTCCGAATAGTCAATTGCGTCCCAACGAAGATATACTGTATTGTCAAATATTCGTCTACACGCATCCCCGTGTCCAAGATCTTGAAATCTCTAGAAGCAACATCTTCAGCAATTACGTCCAAACGGATAAAGTGTGTCTGACTACAAGCCTTACGTATCATCATTCCCAAAACACTTAGCCAAACAGTGCCGCCCCATGCACTAGGCCATTGCCTATAGCCCCCAAATGGGAAAAATATTTTGAGACCTTAAATTAAATTTTTATATAATTTTATTAGACTTAATTTTTAGGTTTAATTTGAGAACTTANTTAATAGAAATCTAAAAGATGGAATGAAGATACTTGAAAAATCAAGTTTTCCAAATAGCTCGTTGTGAATATGAATTCATCTTTTTAGCTTCCGTATCATTTCAATTTTTCAGCAACAGCGCCAAAAACTTGTTTGATTCCAAAAATGATGCACCCAAGTGCAAGTGGTAAGCAGCAGTAATAACTTGGTAAGACCGAGGTCGATCCTTAGGAAATTGGTTCGGATATAGAAAGGTAAAAAGAAACAACAATAAAAAGAGATTTGGGTTTAGGTAATTGAAATAGATTTAAAGGAATTTGTTATAAAAAAGGTATTCTCTAGCTTCACGATCAGGTGTCATTCATGTAAATTAAATATCATATTCATGCAATTATATAATTCACTTAGTTGGCTTCCAACATTAGTGTAATCAACTGAAATATATAACTTTGAAAATCGATTTGATTGAAAAGAAAATATGAAATTAAGAACTAGTATTGTAGACTTGTAGGGAATTATAAGAATTAATCATACCAATAATGATTAATCAAATAAGTTTACAGAGTACAAAATTATAATAAAAGTCATTTATTCAATCAAAAAGTAATTGAAAAGATAAATCATTCAAGAATTGTAGAAATATAATTGTATTCAATAAACAATCAAGAAAACCAAACCCGAACTAGAGAATAAAAAGCAATTACTCACTGGCCATGAGTTGATTCTTCACAATAAACTATGAAAAAGGTATAAAGAAGAGATATCTTCCGATCTATACTAAAGTCAGATCTCCCTATATTTACACATCAAAATCCCCCATGGAAATCGGAATAACAATTAATATACGTCTCTACTAGGTCAAAGATAAACAACGTTGATTCCCGTATGCGCATCTGAATAGAAAAATTGTGTCTAGAAGCATGTCTAAGGTCTTGACTTGGTCAATTAGCTGAGTCCGAATAGTCAATTGCGTCCCAACGAAGATATACTGTATTGTCAAATATTCGTCTACACGCATCCCCGTGTCCAAGATCTTGAAATCTCTAGAAGCAACATCTTCAGCAATTACGTCCAAACGGATAAAGTGTGTCTGACTACAAGCCTTACGTATCATCATTCCCAAAACACTTAGCCAAACAGTGCCGCCCCATGCACTAGGCCATTGCCTATAGCCCCCAAATGGGAAAAATATTTTGAGACCTTAAATTAAATTTTTATATAATTTTATTAGACTTAATTTTTAGGTTTAATTTGAGAACTTAATGCATTTTTACCATTAAATTAGTAATAAAAAATACCATTGATTAAGTTTACTAAAAATCAAATAACCATAATTTATTAAGTGTCAAAATTAGGTCCCTAGATTAAATATTGTAAAATTTTTAGAATTTCTTACAAAAACATTTAGGGCCCTAAAGTTTGAGCTTATGTGTTTTATCTTTGTCCAATGTTTATGGTATATGAAAAATATTTGTTCTCACATAATAAAATATTTTTCTATCTTATTATCGAAAAAAAACTGTACAATTCATTATCTATCTACCAATAGTTTTAACTTATAACTTTATATTTTTTTAGATTAAATTTGAGGTTACTTCAAATTTAAGATAGATTTTTACTTAATTATTTTTTTAAAGCATATAAAAATAACTATAGAATAGAGTGAGTAGAATATCTCCCTATCTGAAACTAATTATAACCATAATTGTCTTGCGAAAATTTGTTAGTTAAAACATTTTGATAATTCTCTGCAATATTAAAACATGTTTCACATATTCTAATACCATTTAACTTACACAAATTTTAACCTTTACATTTGTTCTGGAAAAAATAATCATTTTGTTAGTTAGTTTAAATTTTCGTTCTCTTTCTCCATATCTTTAATAGAAAATTAACTTAATTATATTTGGTCAAGGAGTCGACTTTTGTTATTTGAATTTTAATGTATAAAACTTGAATTTAAAAATTCAATTAATATTTTTGAATCTCAAAAAAGAAAAAAATATTAAATAATTTAACTTTTGACAATTATTTATATTATTGTAGAATATATTAATAGAGCCTAATTTAAAATTTTTTCCTAGTGCCCCCAAACATGTTGGGCCGCCCATGTAGCCAAATTCTAAAGCTGTTTTGCTTCAACCCTCATGTTTGGGCAGAAGAATTGCATCCGAACACACCATGTTATCCAAGAAATGTTGACGGTTGACCTTACAAGTAATTGCACTTTGACCCCCTTGATTTCCTTGTAATCTTCATCCGTCTGGTCAAATTACCAAGTTCTTCAATTCAGCTCAATTCTCCTGTTTTACCTTATATAATCACCAAACCCTAAAAATCAATCAAAGCATAAAGCAAAGGATTATTCAATTAATAGCTCAAAATCAATGTAATTTGTCATAAATAATAAATAAGGAACTGATACTTTTAATGACAAATCAAAGACACGTGCATTTTCTAACTCCCAAAAACCAATCATATTGATTCTTTTCAAGCAAGAAAAAAATTGGATAAAAGTTTTTCCAAAGACCAGCCATGCATGTGTCTGCAACAAACTTCGAGTTCCCCAATCTATTTTCTTCGTGGTTAAGAAAACGGCTCTGCATGTATGCTAAGAAATTGAGCCACCTCCTTACACTATCTTATAAATCAGGTTTACTTTCCAACACTCTCTTTAAAACTTGATTTTGTAACACCAGTTTCCTACCTTGCAAAACACTACATGAACGAGGGGGTTCGTCGAAATATTGATAATTTCATGAAGTTGAGCTCCACCTCCTTCACTAACAAGTTTCTTCAAAGTCATCTCCATTGTGGTGTGGTCAGGCTTATAATAATGATCATTTTTTCAATTTTCTTGTTGGCTCTTTCGCATTCATCTTTCTTTTTCTTAAACTTCTCATGCTTTTTGAATTTTTCTTGTGCTAGCTCTCTTGGATTAAAGAAGGCCCCCATATTCATCAAACCTTCATCATAGTTCTCAAAAACTCCATTAAATGATTCATTTTTCATATTTGGTTTCTAATACCTATTTTTTTGAATACTACATCATAAAATCTCATTTTCAGAATCCTCAACTGTGTAAGGATCCTAGATTTTTCCTTCATTCCTCTCCACTTCTTCAATGAGCTCTTTCGCATTTGTTTGAACCACTTCACAAAATTCATTTTTGACTCTCTTGCCTCCTCAATATTTTTTTCAACTTTGGTCTGCTCAACTTGTTTGACTTCATTCAAATGATGCTCTTATCGATCATCCGTTGGTACAACTTGAAAATCACTTTTTTTTTTTTTTTTTATAAACTCGTGTTCTTCAAGCATTGANACTAAATGGCCTCTCTATATTATACAAGACAAGATTTATGTCTTCCTAAAGGGGCTACTGTCAGCTATATAGTGTCTAAAAATCAATGGAAATGGCCAATTATTTCTTCACTTGAGATGATAAATATTGGTGATACAATGCCCAACTANCTGTTTTGCTTCAACCCTCATGTTTGGGCAGAAGAATTGCATCCGAACACACCATGTTATCCAAGAAATGTTGACGGTTGACCTTACAAGTAATTGCACTTTGACCCCCTTGATTTCCTTGTAATCTTCATCCGTCTGGTCAAATTACCAAGTTCTTCAATTCAGCTCAATTCTCCTGTTTTACCTTATATANAAGCCACTCAAGGTTTTTTTTCCAATCATGCCGCATAAATCACATTTTTTTTTATCTATGAAGTGCGAATAATCTTCATTTTATTGTAATTAAAGAACATCACATTGTCACACCAAAAATCCATATTTGGTGAATCTCGTGATCGTGATGATCTATCAACACCTCCAAGATCATAATAGCTCTTCAAGTGATCTATCTGAATTTTCGGAATCATATTGGCTCCAATACCACATTGTTAAATTTTCTCCAACTTACTATGATTGGATGAATTTTCTCCAACTTATTATGATTAGAAAAATTAACAGAAAATTAGAAATTGATTATGATACCATTTTGTTGGAAGCAAGTGCACTGGAAGTACAATGGAAATAGAGGGGAGATTGAGCAGTTTTAAAATTTTTATTCTAGTTGATTACACCACTATCTCCTGTAACTCTTGTAACCAATAGAATATCAAAATACTACTCTCTTCCATATTTGGATAATTAATACCACTAATATGTCACACCCCCACTGCATGCTACATTATTGTGCCACTAGCACCCATTTGTTCCAGCATTAAAACACACCGAATGAAAACAATCCATTAGTACACTATCTCCTAATTCAAGTTTACTTTCCAACAAAGGATTTTATGACTTGGGTTGAGCTAAGGCTAATCTTTGCATTAGGAATAAAAAACTGCAACTCAATGTTTTGAAGCCGAGGGAAGTAGTCAGACATTTTATTTCCATCATATTGGCAATGGACAACTTACTAGCTTATGGTTCAATAATTGACACCCTCAAGGTCCTTTTTTTTAACTAAATGGCCTCTCTATATTATACAAGACAAGATTTATGTCTTCCTAAAGGGGCTTCTGTCAGCTATATAGTGTCTAAAAATCAATGGAAATGGCCAATTATTTCTTCACTTGAGATGATAAATATTGGTGAAACAATGCCCAACCATACCCCCTTTCAAACTAGGGAGGGCTTTGCGAAATGGAGCTTGACTTCCAATGGGAATTTCTCCACAGTCTTAGCATGGAACCAAATTAGGATTGTTGTTCCTAATGTGGCCTAGTTTAAGCTCATTTAGTATTGTCAATACATACCTAGAATGAGTTTCATCTTATGGCTTGCAGTGAGGCAAAGACTTAGCATGAAAGACAGGACACAATCCTTTGCTGCTCACTTAGGACTCCAATGTCTTTTCAGCAGAAATGCTCTTGAGACTCATGAGCACCTGTTTTTTATCCAATGGGCAGCACAATAGTGGAAGGGCAAGTCTAGGAGAACTGTAATGAGGAAAGTATGCTTGGCAATCATAGTATATTGCATTTGGAAGGAAAGGAATAATAGAATCCATTCCAACTAATACAAAGATAGTAGTGTAATCTTGAAAACAATTGAGCAGGTTATGAGAGATAGAATGACATCCTAAAGTTCAAGCTCAACTTGGAGAATATGGAGATCATACACAAATGGAGGTTACCAAATAATTGTCTTGTGTGATATCATTTGTCTGCTTACTACACTATTTGTATTGATTGTATTTTTTTTTGCCAAACTTTGGCTAAGGTGCTAATGTTGAATGTGCACCCTCACATTTTTTTTTACTTTTGATGCTTTTGTTGCATGTTCTAGTGGAATACCCCTTTCTTTTGTATGTGATAGAAAGATACCAATAAAATTAAAACGTAAGTTTTATTGAACAGCTATAAAGACAATAATGTTGTACGAGACGGAATATTAGGCAACTAGGAAACAACATAGTAACAAAATGAGTGTAGCGGAAATGAGAATGGTAAGGTGAATTATGGAAAAACTAAAAATAAAAGAATACAAAATGACCTTATTAGAGAAATGGTAGGAATAGTTTTAATTGAGGATAAGTTAAGAAAGAATATATTAAGATGGTTTTGTCATATTCAACGAAGGCCAAGAAAGACACCGGTTCGAAAGAAGTGATAGAATTTCTTTTAATGACAGTAAAAGTAAGGGATAGATCCAAATTAACTTTGAACGAAATAATAATAAAATATATGAAAATGCTTACCTTAAATGAGCATATAATGTATGATCGAAAAGAATAGAAAAGACGAACTCATATAGTCGACCTTAAATGATTGAAACATAAGACTTAATTTAGTTTGATTTGATAATTAAAGATAGTGCGGGTAGAATTTAGCCTTATGATGTAAACTTCCCATGACCTTCTCTGGCATTTGCTGCTACACCAAAACCTTGAAAAAGTCCTAAGTGTAAAATTCTTGTATGCCAAGACGGCAAGACCATTCATAAAACTTGTTTTTGTCGGACTTTCCTAAACATTGTTTTTTTTCTGGTGGATGGAGGAGGGGGAGAGACATTGATTATGCTACGCTGAGCTTGACCTGCTCAAAGTCAAGTTGGTAGAGTTGGGGAAGAAGGGCCATGAGACCTATGAACCCTAAAATGCTAAAAACTCTGACAGTGTCTATAGGATTTTCATGATCACTTGCGTTCTATAGGGATTTATCTGTGCTGTAAAACCAATCTTTTGGACCGGTGAACCCAATTATGACTCTTGCCATCAATTTGTTTTTTACAATTTCCTTACTCATCATAATGAAAACACATCATCATGCAGATAAAACAGATGTACATACCTTGATGTATCATACATAGCTGCCATCCATAGGCTCACATATGTCAATATAGGCACTCATAAGAGAGAGAGAGAAAGAGAGAGAGAGAGGTTATATTCAATAGAACCTCACGTCACAGTTCAATTCCCGGGAGAGTGTTGCCCAAACAGACTTCTGGCCACAATCATAATCCTTATTATATATATTTTCTGCACATATAATATTTGTTGTACGTAACACAAGCTAACCGTTATGATTATTTCATTCCCCTATAGTCAACAGAATCCTAACAAACCTTTGGCTCACTTGGCTCTCCTAAATACCCTTACACAAATTGGCTTTTTTCCCCCTCCTAAGATTACACAAATTGGCTTCAAAGTCACCACTATATACACCATCTTAATAGAAACACAATAACCACCACCCACAAACATATTATTCGTTAATTACCTTGTGGTTGAAGCACATAGCATCAATACCACCACCGCCTCCGAATGTATACCTCAAACCTGCCACCGGGTGTTCCACGGAGGAGGTGGTGGCGGAGTCGTGAACATTTGTGGACGTGAATGTAATTGGCCAATCTCCAGTAGGGGGGCACGTTGTACTTCCAATACCTGGGGGATGATGATCAGCTTGTAGTTGACGAATTAATCTTTTCAAGAACTTAACATATAGAATGGCTTCATCTAGCATGGATGCAGTGTCCAATTTGCTTCCCCCAGGGACCAATCTTTGAAGAACTCGAATTTTTTCACTTATTTTCTCTCGGCGGAGGCGTGCGGCGACACTTTGCGGGTCATCACTGATCCTCACGTTTCGCCTTTTGGGGCGACGAATTGTAGCTGGATCGATATCCACTGGTTGCATCGCTGCGATCTTGAACATCATCTCTTTCATGGCTCCCAGCTCTTCTTCTGGCTCTTCTTCTTCTGTAATCTGCTGATTTCCCACTTGATCTCCCGAAAAACTGGAGACAGGTAGTTGTGTTGAAGTGGAGGGTGGTTGATGGTTTTGGAGAGGGAAGCTAGGCCAAAGTGTGTCAAAGGGAATTTGGTTGTGGGGAATTTGGTCTTCCATGGCCATTTCAAGCTCCCATGTGGTGCTTGTAAACTTCTGATGATTGATATCCATTAGATAAATGAGAAACTTGTTGATTTCTGTAGAGAGAGACAGAGAGACTATTTAATGAGCCCTTGAAACAGCATGTATATGGAGAATTATACAAATGATGGACTTATTAGCTAGAAAATCAGATAGAAGAAGACCAAAGGAGCTTGGTGACATCCAAACTAGGTTTATCACAATTAGATATGAGAGAGATAGACATATATATATATATATATAGAGAGAGAGAGAGAGAGAGATTAGGGCAGACTTTTGGTGAGCTAAAAATAATGCAGTATAGAAAAGAAACAAATGGGAGAATATCAGTTTATTTGTTGGGACCACCAGGATCAAGCGATAAGGGTTATTATTGTCATTCTCTTCTGGCAAAAGAACATTAGGGCAAAGAATTGCACTTAGTGAAGACTATAGCAGCCTTTGACACAACTGAATCTAGTCATTCTTTTTGACACAACTGACCATTGTAAGTGTTGAAATTCTTAGTTGTACTCTATATGTTTCATTCCATTATATGTGAATTTCTTTATGCATTTGCCTTCAACATATTGATAATAGAGATCGCCATTTTTTTCGACCGAATCTAATTACAAAAATTCATAGTTGCAATGCAAATCTTGTATGCAAGTAATCACTTACAAATCATCATATCGTATAAATNTTAGTTGTACTCTATATGTTTCATTCCATTATATGTGAATTTCTTTATGCATTTGCGTTCAACATATTGATAATAGAGATCGCCATTTTTTTCGACCGAATCTAATCACAAAAATTCATAGTTGCAATGCAAATCTTGTATGCAAATAATCACTTACAAATCGTCATATCGTATAATTGGAGAGTTTATTCTGCTAAAGAGATGCCGACTCAAGATGTGCTGATTCTCATGTCCATAGTTAGTTCTGGGTGTAATGATTGTGGCCATATCAATCTTATCATCACATCTGTTCATTCTTGTTAGCATACTCAAGCTCCTTAATAAGATATGTGTGGTAAATGATAATAAAATGTGACGTNTCAAGATGTGCTGATTCTCATGTCCATAGTTAGTTCTGGGTGTAATGATTGTGGCCGTATCAATCTTATCATCACATCTGTTCATTCTTGTTAGCATACTCAAGCTCCTTAATAAGATATGTGTGCTAAATGATAATAAAATGTGACCTCCCTCCCTCTCTTTCTCCCTCAAACACACACACACGGAGATTAAATACAGGGCAAATTAATTTGTTGATCTTCTGTTAACTTATCCCATGAAAGTTGAAAAAATAAAATCCTAAAATATAACCAAACTTATTGATTGCTATCAGTAAACTTTAGAGCAAGCAGTAGATTTCTGGTCAGGATTGAGCCCAAGATTAAGAAGATATCAAACCGGGTATTATCCAGTGAACCCACACGGCAACAGGTTACTGCAACTTAATTATCTCTCCTTCAAATGGAATCCCACACGGCAAAAAAAAAAAAATTTGTCAAATTGTTCAGCAACCCATCTTTATAAAAGTAACTGATATCGCGGTTAAATTTGAGAAACACCAACATGCAAGATGCTCGATTCGTCAACATCATTGACAATTGCTCTTCCGTATCAGGAAATTAATTAATCTTCCATTATGTGATCGACACAGAACAGTTACATTAAAGCTATAAGGCTATGTTATCCAAAAAAAAATTTAATACCATAACGAATATAATATGTGATCATAGATTCTCGGTGGATTCATTTATAAGCATTGATCATACAAATAACGAAATAAAAAGTAAAATAACAAAACTTTATCTGTGTCACATTCATATTGGTTAAAAGCAGAAGATGTGATATCGAAAAATAAGTTTTGGTTAACATAGTTGCACCCCTATTTTATTTATTTATTTATTATTAATTTTTAAGTTTGACCCCTATTGAAGCCAAAGAATCTTTGAAAAAGAAGCTGATCTGAAGTTACGAATAGCCCTAGATATGGGAGATTGAAACGCATTTAACATGCACTGAAATAAATGCAACAGCATTGAGTGACCTTGTTTGATATGGCATTAGTGTTGATTGAGTGTGGTTTGTAGGGAATGTAGTTATGAAACTTGACTTTTAAATGCGGCTAAAATGATACTATATTTATGAAACTGCAGTCTAAAGTTCCAAATGATTCAACACTTAGCCTAGTTAAGGGGCTTTGAGCTAAAAATACCCATGTTCTCACCTCAGGATCAAATGTTTTCAACCATAATATATGCTGAGGCTGTGTGGGAATAAAAACTCATGGCTACAACCTCTTAGCTTTATAAATACCGAACCGGTGTATATGCCCAAGAAATAAAGAAAACAATATATTCTCAGCGTGCAAAGTTTTTGTGTTGAACCACCGTATCATATAAAGCTTAAACTCATACAGAGAGATATGTTGCATATGTATTTATCTAATACTTCTCCTCATGTGTGGGCCCTCTTGTGGGGGCCGAAGCTACATTTATCTTTGTGGGGCCAGTTGCCCAAACTCAATTTTTTTTGTTAAAACATTTTTTTATATAAATTTTAATATATTATAAATTTGCCCCCACAAAAATTCATGTACATTTTAATTTACTTAATAATTTTTAACATTAAGATTAAATTTCTTTACTTTGTTATTGATTATTTAGTTGAATCCTTCAATATGTGTTCAAAAAATTTCGAAGCTTTTTGTTATCTCCCTCATATGAAGCCCCCCTTACTCTCATCTTTGTAAATTTTGACACATGGAATGATAACATTATTATGTATTATTTTTATAATATAAAAATTAGTCAATAAGATGGTAAAGATAAGATATATGTTGCTCCTTTCTGATTTTAATGTCAAGGATTCAAGCTGCAAAAAAAAAGTACTCTCGCACATGCAAGATAAGAATACGTACATCTTACTCCATATGCAATTGCAGAAGTCATACGTTGGGCCACCTCATTTAATTTATTATTACTTTAAAGTTTTAAATTTTACTTTTGTCAAACAAATGTTACTAACATGATAGCCTAATTTGATAATATAACGCATTGTTATTGTAGAATTAGCAAAGGGTATCAACATTAAATGCATTTTATTTGTTAATTCAACAGTAATAATGCATTAGCTTTTCCAATTTAGTATATATAGTATTGTTGTTGCTAAAATTTTTGCCTCAGCTATCCCAAATTTCTGGATCCGCCACTGCCCTCTCGGCGGTCTAATTCTATTTTTTTTTTCTTTTTTAAGTACCAAAAAAGGAGGCCTAGTAGGATTTGACTCAATTCTGTAGAGTCTTATACTATGTTGAATAAATATCATACCAAAAGCTTAAATTTATAGAGTGGGACGTACCATATTTATCTATCTAATAAGACAGTCATTAAGTAGCTGCGAAGCTAACCAGGAAGATTGGAGAACGAGCTTGACTGCCCAAGACTCTACTACAACAAGTTCTTAGATCCAAATTGAGTAATTATACATTGTAAATTTAGGTACAATCGGAAAAAGGACCCCCATTGGAACTTTTTAGCTTTGAAGTTTGAACCAGTATTTTTGAGGTAGAAGGTTTCGGATTAAGAAAGTGCACGTAGGTACCTAACTGAAATTTATAATATTTTAATATCAAATTACAATCTTTTGAAAATTTGAGTTATAATAAGAGTAAATGTTGTGATTGATTTTGAAAAACACAACTTTTAAAAGTCAAGTTATTTTTTAGAGATGAAGTTAATTAATCTTTCTTTTAAAGTTAATTAATCATCCATTAGATAATGCTTGAGTGTGACAATGGTCATACGAGAGGTCTCTGCATTATAATTTGTATGTTCATCTTCTCCTCATTCTTGTATGCTTATCCCCCTTCGCGTGGGGCTGTGTGCGCGTGAGAGAGAGAGAGAGCTGGTTATTATCACTAAGGTAGTATTTCATAAAACTAAAAGTTGAATATTGAAAACTGAATGCTGAATTTTTTAATTAACAAACTGTTTGGTATCAACTAAAATTTAAGTATTAAATTTAATCAAACTGTTTGACAAATATAAGAAGTTGAAGTCCAAAAATTATTATTATTTTAATTTTTTCCTTCTTTTTAACCATCTCTTCGCAATTGTCTTATTCCTATAATCATCATCACAATAGTAGTGGTAGTGATAGCGGCAACACAATGGTAATAGTGGTGGTGAATAATGGTGGTGGCGGTGGCGGCAACAACACTGCAGTGGTTGTGGCGATGACAAAATAATAGTGTCGGCGATAACAATGGTGGTAGTTGTGGCAATGGCAATGGTAGTGGTGGTGGCGATAATGGCAATGGTAGCGGTGGCATAATAGTGGTGGTGGTGGTGGTGGCAACAGTGGTGATGGTGGCAACGACACAATGGAAGTGACAATGGTGGCGATGGTGGTGGTGATGGTTGTGGCAATGACACTGACAGTGGTGGTGGTGGCGGCGACGACGATTATAATGGTGATAGTGGTAGTAGTGACAGTGATATAATGATAATAGTGGTGGTGACAATATAATGGTAATAGTGGTAGTAGCGACACAATGGTGGTGACGGTGGTGGTGGTAATAGTGGTGGAGGTGGTGGCGACAATGGTGGTGGTAGTAATTGTGGTGGTGGTAGCGGCGGTGATAGTAGTGACAGTGACATAATGATAATGGTGATGGTGGCGACATATATAATGGTAATGGTAGTAGCAGCGACACAATGGTGGTGGTGGTGGTGGTGGCAATGGTGGTGGAGGTGGTGGCGACAATGGTGGTGGTGACACAATAGTAGAGGTGGTGGCAGCGATGGTGATGGTGGTAGTGGCAATGGTAGTGATAGTGTTGGTAGTAGTGGCGATGACACAATGGTGGTGAAAGTATATTTGTCTATTATGAGAAATTAATAAAATCCTTACTGACTAATATTTTAAGCATTAAATGATAAGTAGGTGGCTTATTACTTAAAATTTTAGTACATTTTTAAAAAATACTTAAAATATTAAATAGTATAAGTTTTAAGCTATTAAATTAAATTTATATTAAGTGACTAAAATATTTAATTTTAAATCTTAAGCAGTGTTATCACTCGTCCAAAACTAACTTCTTAGCCCACAAACTTAAAAACTTCGTCAAGTACAATACAAGGAGATCCAGTTCTTTACATCAAGTGTAGAGTCGCTGTTTCTCTCTGTGATAGAAACGTCTAGCTGCCATGGTCTAGATTATATATATTATTTAGTGGAAAGGAAAAGTATTCTACCCTCACGGAACGTTAGAGGTTAGAGAGATATTTAACTTGCTTATCGAGTTGTGAAACAATTGCATTCTAAAGTATGTAGTTTGTTTGACTTTGACTTTTTGAAAAATAATAAGTAGTTTGTTTCTTTGAATATCTGCTTTGTGAGTATGTGTTGAACTAAAAACTAAAACGAACAAACTCGAATCTCCAAAATTCATCGCCCTCCAATTAGGAAATTAGGATGGCGGTTTAAGTACCTGAGGTCACTTCCATTTCTATTCTTCTGCACTTGCGCATGCTTATAGCAATCATTCTAGCTGGGGTTTCACTTCCCCACCAAAGAAAAACACTTTGTCACAAAAAAATAATGCACATATATATATATATATGGATTGACACCAGAAAATTAACCCTTAGAATGGTACAATGGTTAACTTTGGTATTTAATAACTCAGAAGTCTCAGATTCAGTCTTTTTTCACATCCCCTAAAGGTCAGTCACTCTTGTCCCTATGAGACTTAACTTATCTCAACTCAAGTCACGGTGACTAACCGCTGAGTTCAAAAGATTAGTCGGCGTAAGTCTAAACACTTTGTAGCTAAAAAAAAAAAAAAGACACCAGGAAATTCAAATTAATGGTGAATGGCAGCAAATAATTAACCATCTAAATTAATTTTTGGTTGCAACTTGCAAGAACCCTATCAGTCATCTGGGTCCCTTATTGGTGATACTAGAGTCGAGGTTGGCCTGTCAGATGTGCCTCATCTCATGGGTGGAGCCAAATGTGACAAGAATTTTGCAACTTCGGGTGGTTGAAACTTTTGAGTTAGATATTCTAATCTTGAGCGATTCTCCACCTAACAGTTTAAACTTTTGAGTTACAAAACCAAAACATATTGCTCTATCTCATGGAGAATGGTTGTGGTCTATATGATAAGCATCAGCAGCAATACACCCAAGACGAAGTACCTTGCTGACCAAAAATCAAAAAGAGAGAAATTTATTTGTTATAAGTAGACTGGCTCAAAAATATGACATTTAATATGTATTTCATCCTAGAAAAAATTATGTGCCCAAATCAATGAATCGAAATATGTGCACCAAATGATGTGATACTTAATGTGAGTTTGTGGAATCTATGAATCAAACGATCCATATTGATTTAATGTTAAAAAAATTTGATAAAAATTTTAGCGTGTGTAGAATAACTCTTTCATCCTAAAATTTTCATTAAAAGACAGTATGTTCTATGCCCTCAATGAGAACAATCCAAAAACCATTGATCCCAACTTTGTAAGAATGATCTCAAGCTCTATACAATCAATCTCGAGTTGATAGGCCTCATTGATTAATAATTTAGATCTTATTGTGTTGCAGCTTAAACTAATTAGATCATAACTTTTTTAGAAACATACTGAATCGACAACATAAATTTTGCAATGAAGTGATACACAATTTCATTCCCAATTGTCACGTATGTAGATAAAAAGCAAGATTAATTTTAAGACAATGGTCCCAATTGAAAAAAAAGGACAAAGCACATAAAATGGTCCAAATGTTCAAAAATGGGTTGAGCTATACGCTCATCATAAGAGACTAACTTTATCAAAAGTTGGCAAAAAAGGAAAAACATTTTACGAGAAGGATAGATTCAGATCTGAGCTCTCATTCACTCCCACCATACAAAAGAGGAGAAAGAAAAGGGTCCTGAAATTCAACCCCATCGGCTCCTCAGAGTCTGCACTACAGTGACTAGTTTGAGAGAGAANGTATTTAATAACTCAGAAGTCTCAGATTCAGTCTTTTTTCACATCCCCTAAAGGTTAGTCACTCTTGTCTCTATGAGACTTAACTTATCTCAACTCAAGTCACGGTGACTAATCGCTGAGTTCAAAAGATTAGTCGGCGTAAGTCTAAACACTTTGTAGCCAAAAAAAAAAAAGGCACCAGGAAATTCAAATTAATGGTGAATGGCAGCAAATAATTAACCATCTAAATTAATTTTTGGTTGCAACTGGCAAGAACCCTATCAGTCATCTGGGTCCCTTATTGGTGATACTAGAGTGGAGGTTGGCCTGTCAGATGTGCCTCATCTCATGGGTGGAGCCAAATGTGACAAGAATTTTGCAACTTCGGGTGGTTGAAACTTTTGAGTTAGATATTCTAATCTTGAGCGATTCTCCACCTAACAGTTTAAACTTTTGAGTTACAAAACCAAAACATATTGCTCTATCTCATGGAGAATGGTTGTGGTCTATATGATAAGCATCAGCAGCAATACACCCAAGACGAAGTACCTTGCTAACCAAAAATCAAAAAGAGAGAAATTTATTTGTTATAAGTAGACTGGCTCAAAAATATGACATTTAATATGTATTTCATCCTAGAAAAAATTATGTGCCCAAATCAATGAATCGAAATATGTGCACCAAATGATGTGATACTTAATGTGAGTTTGTGGAATCTATGAATCAAACGATCCACATTGATTTAATGTTAAAAAAATTTGATAAAAATTTTAGCGTGTGTAGAATAACTCTTTCATCCTAAAATTTTCATTAAAAAAACAGTATGTTCTATGCCCGCTATNTATTGATTTAATGTTAAAAAAATTTGATAAAAATTTTAGCGTGTGTAGAATAACTCTTTCATCCTAAAATTTTCATTAAAAGACAGTATGTTCTATGCCCTCAATGAGAACAATCCAAAAACCATTGATCCCAACTTTGTAAGAATGATCTCAAGCTCTATACAATCAATCTCGAGTTGATAGGCCTCATTGATTAATAATTTAGATCTTATTGTGTTGCAGCTTAAACTAATTAGATCATAACTTTTTTAGAAACATACTGAATCGACAACATAAATTTTGCAATGAAGTGATACACAATTTCATTCCCAATTGTCACGTATGTAGATAAAAAGCAAGATTAATTTTAAGACAATGGTCCCAATTGAAAAAAAAGGACAAAGCACATAAAATGGTCCAAATGTTCAAAAATGGGTTGAGCTATACGCTCATCATAAGAGACTAACTTTATCAAAAGTTGGCAAAAAAGGAAAAACATTTTACGAGAAGGATAGATTCAGATCTGAGCTCTCATTCACTCCCACCATACAAAAGAGGAGAAAGAAAAGGGTCCTGAAATTCAACCCCATCGGCTCCTCAGAGTCTGCACTACAGTGACTAGTTTGAGAGAGAAATTTCAACTTACTGTTTGGGGGGAAAGAGGAGAAAAGTGAACATCTCTCTTGCTGGGTCCTAAAATGGTGTAATGATACAACTCCGGCTAATAGGGGTTTCTTTAATAGTGTCATATTCGGATCTATCATTTTGAGTTTATATCGTGTTTGTATCAAGCTAGTATTAATAAAAAAAAATTTAACTAAAACAATTCAGATTTCAAGAAATGAAAATAAAAATAGAAAATAGTATTTTCTTCTTGATTTCCAGAGAAAGTAGATCATTTGTGTCTAAAACTCTTTTGACATTGTATTATTTTGAATTCATATCTTCTCCGGTTCGCATCATACATGTGTTAGAAGCTCTTAGGGTAGAAAATTTGAAGCCTTTACTTGGGAAGATGAACATAAATGCCCCCTGTCAATTGTCATTGTAGTTATCAAGGCATTGGGATTCAAAGCATTTGCATTTCCAATCAAAGGGTGAATGGAACGCTTTATAATTAATACCTGCTATTAATGTGGTGTACAAAATGTTCATTATGCATGCTATTTCTTTCCTGAATGAATCTTAGATCACTCCATAGCCTCCAACACAAGTGAGACAATTGTATATGGAAAATAGGGAAGAATGTCAACTTTGATCCGTTGATACGAATTCGACACGAATAATCACAAAATTGACATGATTATTAAATATGTAAAATAAATAATTTAAGTTAATGTTTAATACTCAAAACACACTAAATCGATTATTTTTTTTTATGGGTCTTGACATGAAGACGACACGAATAACAATGATACGATACGAATAACACGACATGCGGTTTACACGAACAAAACACGTTTGACACCTTTTAGAAACTATCTCTTTATATTTTCAAAAAAGCATACTACTTAAGACTTAATCACTTGATTTAATTTATTGATCTAATCAACTATTACCAATAAACAATAGCAGCAAAGCTCCTCCAACACTGCGATGCGTTGCTAATCCAGCTAAACTATCAATTAGATAAAAAAAAATAGATAAAATGAGTAGGTTAAAATAGCATTCCTCGATTTAAACGTTGTTGTGCCAAAAGTTGGTGACGGAGGGGAAGAGAAATTTAACAGGACAGTCATAAAGAATTCTGAAGTAGGGGACTCGTGTGATTTGGATCTAAGGCTCATCGACCCTTCAAATTCCCTGAGGCTTAGAAAAACAAATAGATTAACCTCCAATGGACTTAACTCCGTTACATATTAAACGTTACTCCATTAAGAGATAAGTCCCCTTGAAAATTTCACGCACACTAGACCCACAAATACATGTAACGGTTAAACCAGAACTCTCACCACAGCCGAGAGTGGAATCTAATAACGTTCGTTCAACTGTTTAATAGAAAGGTCACTTAAACAACTGTTTAGGGTCTCAAAAAAAAAGAGCTTCCAAATAATGAGTATAGCTGTAATTTAAATTGGTCCAAAACTTTTGGTTTAAAAAGTCCAATTTAGTGAAAATTCTTACAAGGCCTAGACTAAGACAAAAGCCCAATTCACATCTCTCACTCATTTTTTCCAACGGTCAAAAGACTTGACAGTTAATTTTTCACAATTAAAGCATAAAAGTCTACTCTCTCCCTCTCTCTCCCCCAAATAAAAAAAGTTCATACAACATAATTATATATCTCTCTCTTACAACCTGGATTAAATAAAAAAAGGTACATATTTATTTGATTAGTAATTTAATTTTTTAATATTTTTATTGATAGGATTAATTTAATGCAATTATTCTTTTTTATTGTGAAAGTTTGAAATAGTAAATGATTTATGAGGCAAACAAATCATCAATTCAAAGCTTATATAATTTTTATTTATTAGGTGATATTGTGTTTAATTCTTATTGACTTTTATAAGATATTAGATTGTTCTCTTAATATAATTATTTTTTATTTTAAAACATATTTTATTCACAAAAATTTTTAGTTTGAAATATGTCAAGTTTTTACAAAATTAAAACTCATAAAATTCTACTTACGATCAACTATAACACAAAAAAAATTGAATGAATTAGTCATATTATACATCGAAAAAATATACTAGCAAAACTCAAATATAAAATTTTGATTACTAAGTTTGCATCACAAAAAATGAAAAAAAAAATTTAATAAAATTTTAATTATACAATATAGATATATATATATATATATATATATATATATTTTTATTTTTTTTTGATAAGCCCCATTTAACATTAGGGTCTGCCCGACGTTCAACGAGCGGAGATTCTTCTCGTAACCAAATGCGCTAGGCTCCTGGGATATGTGAGGCTTAGGCTGAAAGAAAAAAAAGGTGCATCAAATTTGTAATGGTATTTGATAATTGATATCAAATAAATTTGTAGGGACCGAGTCATCCCTAGCCATGCTTATTTTGCGAGTTTTAAGTGTTTAATAGTTTTTCTTTATTTGCACGTGTATTTGACACTCTTAATACTCTTAATGAGTATAGGCTTTGTTGGAACCTCTCTTTCGAGGGTTGGGCTTAAGCTTTTCTTTATGAGTTCCCTTTTCTTTATTCTACCTCAGTTATGTTGACCACCCTTTGTCAAATTCAGTGCCGAGCTGGGTGAATTAAGTAAAAATCTATCATACTGAATAGATTATTGTACCGAAAGTTATAGTTTTTTTTTATTCCATTGAAAACTTTTTGAATTAGGTTAGTATTAAAAACTGTGGTCAAGTTATGACAAAAAGAGAAGTTAACATCAATAATAAAATAATACGGTTGGTCTCTTCTATCGGGGACAATGCATCCCTGAATCAAGCACCAATTACTAAGCATGATTAGCTCCCGTTGAATATATTGTTCACATGTAACAACTGTAAAGGCTCTTGCTATATATAGTGAATATCGTACACAGCTCTTGCTCATTGAGTGAGATTACCAAAAATCTTTTGCCATTGTCTTTCTCTTTATGGTATTACAACCAATCAAGAAAAACGTCCAAAATTTTTTAAGAGTAATGTTATATTGATCAAATTTTAGGACTAAATTTAGAGTTCAAATGACATGCAGTTGACTTGGACTTTTTTTATTAGTGTCATGTCATTTGGATTCCAATAAAAAACTTAAAATAATCAGCTGTCATATCATTTAGGCATCAAATTTGATCTCAAAATTTGGTCAACGGTACTGATTTTCTAATAGCCTCAACCACACATGTTGTCTCCTCAATCTCGTCCTCCTCCTCTGCGGCGTCCCAAACTTCTACCTTCACAGCACCTCTCAACCTGCAGAGCCAAGTGATAATCAAACTAACGAAGGATAATTACCTTCTCTGCTGTGCCCAAATTCTGTCATTTCTCTGTGGACAGTAACCTTTTGGTTATGTGGGTGGAATTAGTACTTGTCCTCCTTGTATAATTCACGCCTCTACCCAAACAGATGGGGATCAATACCCAACGTTCAATCCTGCATATTTGCAATGGTACAATAAGGATCAAGTCATCCATGAGGCTCTAATGCCATCCCTTCTCTGAGTCCATTATCACTCACATGGTCGTTCTTGAAATCTCCAGAGAAGTGTGGTGTGCCCTCAAGCGCATGTTTTTTAATCATGCCCGAGCCTGTGGACTGTGCATATGACTTGAGTTATCAACTCTCAAAAAAAGCAATCTATCAATATTAGATTATTTTCAGAAGGTCAAGACCTCTGAGGATACTTTTACAGCCGTAGGTGAACCTCTTTGAGATTCTGAATTTCTCACGTACCTACTGGTTAGACTAGACAACTCTTACAACTCCATAGTCACATCTCTCGCCACCCGAGTTGATCAATTTTCCCTACAAGATGCCTTCGCTCATCTCCTAAGCTTTGAACTCCACCTTGAGCTGCAAACCTCTGACATTTTTCTCTCTATTGAATCCGCCAATATGGCTACTCAGAATAATCAACCTCGCAAATGTGTCAGCAAGTCCCACAACCAGCATTCTTTCAACAACAAGAGGGTTGTAGAAATCGTGGCCATAGGAGAAGCTCCCAATTTCAACATCCGGGTCCCCGTCCAGTGTGCCAATTCTGTGGAAAAAATGGCCACAGTGCAGTCCAGTGATACCATTGCCTTGATCTTTCTTATCAAGGTTCCCAACCAAACATGCGAGCCTTTGTTGTACACCCAGAGTCTCAGAATGATCTTAACTGGTATATGAACACTGAATCCACCAACCACTTCACCAACAATTTCCAAAATCTAAATCTTGGTGTTGAACCATTCAATGGCACGGACACTATTAAAGTCAGGGACGAAACAGGTTTGCCTATTAGTCATATTGGTTCCACCCGCCTCTCTCTTCCCCATTCAAACTTGAACTTAAATTCAGTTCCATACGTTCCTCACATCAAAAAAATATAGTGTATGTCAGTTAATTTATGGCTGACAATAATGTTTTCATTGAATGTCATGCGGGGTATTTTTCTGTGAAGGACGAGTGCACACAGAAGCTCCTATACAAAGGCAAAACTGAAGGTGGTCTCTACCCCTTTAGTCTTACACATTCACTCTCCTCCCGTCCACCCCTTCCAGCCCTCTCCTTTAAGCATGTTCCCCCAGATGTCTAGCACTCTCGCCCTGGCCATGCGTCATATAAGATTGTCAAACATCTAGCCTCTACTGCTTTATTTCCAGTATCATCAAATAAAACACCTATTGTATGCAATGCTTGTCAGGAGGGTAAAATCCATATGCTTCCTTTTGTGTCTTCGGATTATATTTCGAAAGGCCCGTTAGATTTATTATTCTTTGATGTATAGGGTCCTTCTCCTATAATGTCTGAGAATGGAAATAAATACTAAGTTTCTTTTGTTGATCATTTCAGCAAGTTTACATGGATTTATCCTATTCCTACTAAATATTCGACTTTCTCTATTTTTTGTTCATTCCAAAGACACATTGAAAGACTCCTAAATCAAAAAATCAAATGTGTCCTGTTGGTTGTAAGGTGTTCCAAATATAGTAGAATCACTTATTGAACTTTCTGTTTTGAACCATGTAAAACAGTAACAACTAAGTATGAAACACAAAAGAATTACAGCAAAAAATTACACGTAAATTGTTTGTTTAAACAATATAAATACTAACCCGATTGCAGAACAGGAACTGTTATTGAACTTTAGGTAGATCAAGGCTAGTGTTTGACACTATGTCCTTAAGACAGATTTCGCCCCCACACACGGTGCTTATGGAATACCGAGCGTCTGCCTCCTAAGATATAATGATCTTTACACGAACATAAGTAGCACTTCAATCTGCTCGTCCAGCGAACCAATATTGTGTTGTGTACTCTCTGTAAATGCTTTGTCTTAATGCCGAAATGCAAACTGTTTAATGCCTTAATGGACTGATGAATTGAATCAATAAAATGAATGCATGAACTAGGTATTTATAGATAGTCTGGTGACTGTTCGGACAGCCACCATACTAAAGGACACAACCCATAAACAAAAAATCGACCAGCCAGTGCACACCTTTAATAATTGTTCTTCATGAACAATCATAATTCAATTTCGGACTGAATTCGGACCGATCCAGTGGGTACCAAATTAATTTCGATTTTAGAAATTCTCGCTCATTAATTAAATGAATTTTATCTAAAAAGATAGGGCTTGGTCAACCCACAGCTGAGCCCGGCCCAACTGGGTCGTGGTCATGGTCGTGGCGAGGCGGGCGGGCGGCGCACGCATGCATGTGTGGTTGAACCGAACGCATGTAGGTACTCGCTCCGCTTATAAAGTTGTGGTACCCCTTGGGGCCCAATCTCATAGAACAAACTTGGCCTATATATACCCATGTTGAATTTCTTCCTCAACCAATATGGAATTAGTGTCACATCCCACATTGCACTTTATTTATTTTCATGTTTCAAGAGGGTCACTTTGGAACATATTTTCTCATTTATTTCTTACTCAATTTGAGCAAGTGAATATACTACATTATTCTCCTCACAGAGTAGAATATGATCCCACGAAATTTTATTCAAAATAACAATCAGGTCCCACTTTAATTTAGGCTCAAAGTCGACCAAAAACTCAGTTTTTACACTCAAAAAACTGTTTTGGTCCAACAATCACCCACATGAATGAAAAATTGGCTGTTAGTATGCAGATGATAATGCTGACACACTATAGAGAGTACATCTTTGGAAAGATCGTGCATCGAGAAAGGTTGCTTTTGGCCTTGAACCTTCCCTAATGAAGTCCATCGGACTTACCAGCTAAATAGTGAACGTGATGTCTTGAACTATTCAGCTGTTTGATAAATCAGATCGAATAAACTTCACACAGTCTCTTTCCTAACACAATTAATTCTCATGATTGTGTTCATTTTGACCTTGAACAACTCTTGGTTTTCATGAGTGCTTTAGAGAATTCAGCTTTTACAAATTATCATAGAAGCGGCCCCTTCACACTCATAAAGGTGACTCCTATTAAGAATATCCTGCAATATCCCACTTGGATTTACTAAGGTATAAGAGTCATTAAAAACATAGCTTACCCTGATAAACTCTACAGATAACACTAGGTTATCATAGGAATAGGTAGGAGATATTATCTCCTTAGTGCTTCTTTTGAATCACACATAATTCGGTAGTCCCTTTGAACCTAAATCTTGGGATCTCCAGTCAACTAGGTTTGGTTGCCATTAAGGTAACTCTTGTGTTATAGGCTTTAATCACATTCCCCTCGATGTGCAATTTACTTGCTCTCTTGTCAAACCTTTTGTAAGCGGATCCGCTAGATTATCCTTTGACTTTATATAATCAATGAAAATAATCTCATTTGAGAGCAATTGCCTAACAGTATTATGTGTATGACGTATATGTCTACACTTACCATTATACATGTCACTCTGTGCCATACCAATTGCAGATTGACTATCGTAATGTATACAAATTGCTGACATAGGTTTAGGCCATATTGAAATATCCTCTAGAAATTGGCGAAGCCACTCAGCTTCCTCTCCTGCTTTATCTAAAGCAATAAATTCAGATTCCACTGTGGATCTGACAATATACGTTTGCTTGGAGGATTTTCAAGATACAGCTGCACCACCAAGTGTAAAAACATAACCACTTGTGAATTTTGTATCCTTCATATCAGATATCCAGTTTGCATCACTATACCCTTCAAGTACAACTGGATATCTTGTATAGTGCAATCCAAACTTCAGGGTATATCTTAAGTATCTAAGAACCCTGATTATTGTCTTCCAATGGTCTACTCCCGGATTACTTGTATATCTACTTAATTTACTAACTGAGTATGCTATATCCGGTGTAGTGCAGTTTATAACATACATTAGACAGCCAATAATACCATAGTATTCCAATTGTGATATGCTTTGGCCAGTATTTTTAGACAAATGAATATTTATATCAACTGGTGTTCTAGCAATACTGATTTCATCTTTGTCGAACCTTTCAAATATTTTCTCAATATAATGTGATTGAGATAATATAAGTCCACCAGATATTCTAGAAATTTTAATTCCTAATATAACATTTGTAACACTCAAATCTTTCATGTCAAACTTACTGGACAACATTTTCTTGGTAGCTGTAATAATATTATTGTTACTACCTAAAATAAGCATATCATCCACATATAAACAAACAATGACATATCCATTATTTATGTCTTTAATATAGACACACTTATCACATTCATTAATTGTGAAACCATTTGACATCATTACCTTGTCAAATTTCTCATGTCATTGTTTTGGTGCTTGTTTTAAACCATAAAGTGATTTAACAAGTCTACACACTTTCTTTTCTTGTTCCAGAGAAACAAACCCTTCGGGTTATTCCATATAAATTTCCTCATTTAAGTCACCATTTAAGAAAGTTGTTTTGATATCCATTTGATGTATTTCAAGATTATGCAATGTTGCAATAGCTATGAGCATACAAATATATGTTATTCTCGTGACAGGAGAATATGTGTCAAAGTAATCAAGACCTTTCTTTTTTAGCTACAAGTCTAGCCTTGTATTTTTCAATTGATCCATCACTTTTTATTTTTCTCTTGAAAATCCATTTACACCCCAATGGTTTACTCCCTAGAGGAAGATCTACCAACTCTTAGATGTGATTTTGCATGATGGATTAAATTTCACTATTTACAGCTTCTTTCCATATAGGTGTTTTAGGAGTGGACATTGCTTCATTGAAGCTTTGAGGCTCATTTTTTAACAAATATGTTAGAAAATCTGGACCATAGGACTTGGAAGTCCTTGCCCTCTTACTGGGTCTAAGTACCTCTTTACTTTCTTCATTTATAGACTCATTGTCTATATTGTTAGTCGCAGTATCATGAGCTCTTTTAAGAGAACTCCCATCACATGATTTTTACTAGGAAAGATATTTTCAAAAAATGATGCATTTCTTGACTCAATGATTGTATTGACATGTATATCAGGAATATCATATTTATGCACAAGAAAACGATATGCACTGTTATTTATTGCATAACCAATAAATATAGAATCAATAGTCTTAGGTCCTATTTGAATTATTTTGGAAATAGGAACCATCACTTTAGTCAAACACCCCCACATTTTTAAATATTTGTAGGAAGGACTCCTTCCTTTCCATAATTCATAAGGGATTTTATCTAACTTCTTGTGGGATAGTTTATTTAAAATATAATTTGCTGAAAGCAAAACTTCCCCCCACAAGTTCTGAGGTAATCCCAAATTAATCAACATGGCATTCATCATCTCTTTTAAAGTTCTATTTTTATGTTCTGCAATTCCATATTGTTGAAGTGTATAAGGTGCAGAAGTTTGGTGAATAATATCATGTTCTTGATAGAATCAATCAAAAGGTGCGTCATATTCACCACCTCGATCACTTCTTATTGCCTTAATATTTTTTGTCAAGTTAATTCTCAGCCTCATTCTTATAGTGCATAAATTTTTTCTAATGCTTCATCTTTACTCCTTAGCAAATATACATAGCAATATCTTGTGTAACCATCAATAAATGTAACAAAGTATTTTTTTTCACCTCTAGTTTGAACATATTTCAAATCACATATATCACTATGAATTAATTCTAGAGGTTCAGTACTTCTTTCAATATTATGAAATGATGCTCTAGTTAATTTTGATTCAACACATGCCTCACATTTATGATTTGAATCAATATTGAATTTAGGCAACAATTCTAAATTCATTAATTTACGCATAGTATCAAAATTAACATGTCATAATCTACCATGTCATACATTAGAGGACTCAAGCATATAAGTAGAAGATGTGTTTTTTTTATTAAAATCAGATACAATTGTCATTACATTCATCTTAAATAGTTCATCGATCATATATCCCTTACCCACATAAATTTCACTTTTTGTGAGTACAAATTTATCGGACTTAAAAACTAACCTAAAACCTTTTTTACTCAACAACGATCTAGACATAAGATCTTTTGAATTTCTGGAACATTTAACACATCATTGAGAGTAAGTTCTTTTCTAGAAGTCATCTTCAATATAATCTTTCCTTTGCCTTCAACTTTGGAAATTGAGGAATTTTTCATGAAGAGTTGTTCTCCATCATTCATTGCTTTATATGAAGAAAACATCTTCTTATCTGAAGATACGTGTCTAGTGGCCCCGGTGTCCACCCATCATTCCTTGGTATTTTCTATCAAGTTCACTTCGAATACTACAATAGAAAAACTTATGTTAAAAACATTTTCAGAATTTTTTTGTACCTCGGTAATATTGGCTTGGGTAGCCTTCCTCTTGTGGTTTCCTTGTGTTTTACGGCTTCGACAATCCTTTGTACAAGACCCTGATTTATTGCACATAAAGCAGTTGCCTTTGAACCTTTTAGAATCACCACCCTTGGCCCCTTGTTGGCCAACATACTTCATTTTCTTGTTGATTTTATGTCCCACTTCAATCACATGTGCCTTTGACTCCATGGAATGATTGCCTAATTTTTTTTTCTCGAAGGCTTTGTTGTCCTCCTCAATCTCTCGATCAAGTTTTCAAGTTTCATTTTTTTGCATTTGTGCTTCAAATAATTTTTGAAGTCTTTCCAATTTGGCGGTAATTTTTCAATAATTGTAGCCACTTGAAAAGATTCACTAAACACCATCCCTTTGACATGAATCTCATGTAAGATCAGTTGAGATCTTAAACTTGACTTATGATAGTCTTGAAATCCACCATTTTTGTAGTCAAGGAATCTGCCCACAACAAATTTCTTCATTTCGACATCTTTCGTCTTATATTTTCTATCCAAGGATTCTCACAGCTCTCTAGCCGTCTTGATTGGAATATACACATTATATAATGTGTTATCCAATCCATTGAGAATATAATTTTTGTATAGAAATCAGAGTGCTTACATGCATCCACTGTAGCAACAACTAGGCGATCGGTCTCATTCTCACTACAAACAAGAGCATCCTCACGAAGAAACCTTGCAAGATTCAATGTAGTGAGATAGAACAACATTTTATTTTGCCATCTCTTGAAGTCGTTCCCATTGAACTTTTTAGGTTTCTCCCCATAAGACACATGAGTAGGAACAGAAATAGGCATGATAGGCACAACATGATTTGTAGTAGCAGGGATATTATTATCATTTGCTGTCATTTCTGATAAACAAAGATTTTAGACTATTTAAAATAGGAAAACAATAACACTTTTCAAAGCAAGTTATTAAAACAGATTCAATATCACTATTTTGTGTAACACAGAAACAAAGTCACAGTTTGATGTAACTATTTGTAACAGAGTCACTGTTTGGTATAGCTGTATCAGTTTGGTGTAACTGTTTAAATTTAAACACAAAAAATAGAATATGTAATTTTTCACAAATTTTCAAGTCTGTTCAAAATATCACAGATTATAAACAAAACAGGTTTTAACAATTTGTAATATTTTAGAACAGTCTAAAAATATCAGAAATACAATAAGCAACTATACTAATTTGAAATTTGTCTTAAGATTATTGGTTGTAAGGTGTTCCAAATATAGTAGAATCACTTATTGAACTTTTTGATTTGAACCATGTAAAACAGTAACAATAAAGTATGAAACACGAAAGAGTTACAGCAAACAGTTACACGTAAATTGTTTGTTTAAACAATATAAATACTAACCCGATTACAGAACAGGAACTGTTATTGAACTTTAGGTAGATCAAGACTAATATTTGACACTATGTCCTTAAGACAGATTTCGCCCGCACACACGGTGCTTATGGAATACCGAGCGTCTGCCTCCCAGGATACAATGATCTTTACACGAACATTAGTAGCACTTCAATCTGCTCGTCCAGCGAACCAATATTGTGTTGTGTACTATCTGTAAATGCTTTGTCTTAATGCCAAAATGTAAACTGTTTAATGTCATAATGGACTGATGAATTGAATCAATAAAATGAATGCATGAACTGGGTATTTATAGATAGTCTAGTGACTGTTCGAACAACCATCATACTAAAGGACACAACCCAGAAACAAAAATCGACCAGCCAGTGGACACTGAATTAATTTCGGTTGCAGAAATTCTCACCCATTAATTAAATGAATTTTATCCAAAAAGATAGGGCTTGGTCAACCAACACTCGTACCAGAGCCCAGCCCGGCCAGGTCGTGGTTGTGGAGGGCGACGCGCGCGTGTGTGTTGGTGAATCGAAGGGATGTAGGTGCTCGCTCTGCTTATAAAATTGTGGTACCCCTTGGGGCCCAATCCCATAGAGCAAACTTGACCTCTCTATACTCATATTGAATTTCTTCCTCAACCAATGTGGGATTGGTGTCATATCCCACATTGCACTTCCTTTATTTCCATGTTTCAAGAGGGTCACTTTGGAGCCTAATTTCTCATTCATTTCTTACTCGATTTGAGCAAGTGAATATACTACATTATTCTCCTCACGGAGTAGAATATGAACCCAATAAATTTTATTCAAAATAACAATCAGGTCCCACTTTAATTTAGGCTCAAAATCGACTAAAAACTCAGTTTTTACACTCAAAAAACTATTTTGCTTCAACATGTCCAAACCGATAGGGGGTGAGTTTCAGACTCTTCACACACTTTTTGGCCAACATGGCTTAACCCATATGTCACTTGCCTACATTCTTCTGAACAAAATAGTTTCGTTGAAAGCAAACACTGTCACATAGTTGAAAGTGGACTCTCCCTCTTGTCTCATTCTTCCATACCAAAATCCCACTGGGAAAATGCTTTTACTGTGGTTATTTTCCTTATAAACCGTTTTCCCATTGAGATAATGATTATTCCATTCTATGTGTCTTCAGTTATGCTTACTAGCCATATTTACGTCCTTTTAACAATCATAAGATTGATTTTCTATCACAACAATACCTATTTATTGGATTTAGGGACAATCATCGTGGATATAAATGTTTGGATTTATCCACAGGCAAAGTTTACCTCTCTCACCATGTAGTGTTTGATGAGGTTAATTTTCCTTTCTCAGCTTCTTCCTATTCGGGTACCACTTCAATCTCAACCTCTTCCACATTCCAAGTGCCCCTTAATCTCCAATATGTCGTTCCTTAACTTTCTCCATCTCCCTTAGTTGCACCACAGCTTCCTTGTTTATCTCAATCTCATTCTGTCAGGTCTTTATTACATAATTTTTCTCCNGTTTTAACAATTTGTAATATTTTAGAACAGTCTAAAAATATCAGAAATACAATAAGCAACTATACTAATTTGAAATTTGTCTTAAGATTATTGGTTGTAAGGTGTTCCAAATATAGTAGAATCACTTATTGAACTTTTTGATTTGAACCATGTAAAACAGTAACAATAAAGTATGAAACACGAAAGAGTTACAGCAAACAGTTACACGTAAATTGTTTGTTTAAACAATATAAATACTAACCCGATTACAGAACAGGAACTGTTATTGAACTTTAGGTAGATCAAGATTAGTATTTGACACTATGTCCTTAAGACAGATTTCGCCCGCACACACGGTGCTTATGGAATACCGAGCGTCTGCCTCCCAGGATACAATGATCTTTACATGAACATTAGTAGCACTTCAATCTGCTCGTCTAGCGAACCAATATTGTGTTGTGTACTATCTGTAAATGCTTTGTCTTAATGCCAAAATGTAAACTGTTTAATGTCATAATGGACTGATGAATTGAATCAATAAAATGAATGCATGAACTGGGTATTTATAGATAGTCTAGTGACTGTTCGNACTGTTTAATGTCATAATGGACTGATGAATTGAATCAATAAAATGAATGCATGAATTGGGTATTTATAGATAGTCTAGTGACTGTTCGGATAACCACCATACTAAAGGACACAACCCAGAAACAAAAATCGACCAGCCAGTGGACACTGAATTAATTTCGGTTTCAGAAATTCTCGCCCATTAATTAAATGAATTTTATCCAAAAAGATAGGGCTTGGTCAACCAACACTCGTACCAAAGCCCAGCCCGGCCAGGTCGTGGTTATGGAGGGCGACGCGCACGTGTGTGTTGGTGAATCAAAGGGATGTAGGTGCTCGCTCTGCTTATAAAATTGTGGTACCCCTTGGAGCCCAATCTCATAGAGCAAACTTGGCCTCTACATACTCATGTTGAATTTCTTCCTCAACCAATGTGGGATTGATGTCATATCCCACATTGCACTTCCTTTATTTTCATGTTTCAAGAGGGTCACTTTGGAGCCTATTTTCTCATTCATTTTTTACTCGATTTGAGCAAGTGAATATACTACATTATTCTCCTCACGGAGTAGAATATGAACCCAATAAATTTTATTCAAAATAACAATCAGGTCCCACTTTAATTTAGGCTCAAAATCGACTAAAAACTCAGTTTTTACACTCAAAAAACTATTTTGCTTCAACATGTCCAAACCGATAGGGGGTGAGTTTCAGACTCTTCACACACTTTTTGGCCAACATGGCTTAACCCATATGTCACTTGCCTACATTCTTCTGAACAAAATAGTTTCGTTGAAAGCAAACACTGTCACATAGTTGAAAGTGGACTCTCCCTCTTGTCTCATTCTTCCATACCAAAATCCCACTGGGAAAATGCTTTTACTGTGGTTATTTTCCTTATAAACCGTTTTCCCATTGAGATAATGATTATTCCATTCTATGTGTCTTCAGTTATGCTTACTAGCCATATTTACGTCCTTTTAACAATCATAAGATTGATTTTCTATCACAACAATACCTATTTATTGGATTTAGGGACAATCATCGTGGATATAAATGTTTGGATTTATCCACAGGCAAAGTTTACCTCTCTCACCATGTAGTGTTTGATGAGGTTAATTTTCCTTTCTCAGCTTCTTCCTATTCGGGTACCACTTCAATCTCAACCTCTTCCACATTCCAAGTGCCCCTTAATCTCCAATATGTCGTTCCTTAACTTTCTCCATCTCCCTTAGTTGCACCACAGCTTCCTTGTTTATCTCAATCTCATTCTGTCAGGTCTTTATTACATAATTTTTCTCCCTCTCATTAGGTTACAACTCAAGGTAATACCTATCCAGTAGTGCCTTCAAATTCATTGACATCCTTATCACCTCAATTGTCTCCACAACTTTTGGCTTCACTCTTTAATATAGTCAAATCTGCTATACCTTCCAATTCGAAAACTCCAACCCCATTAATGCCTTTGGAAAATCCTCTTAATTATCTTCCCACAAGCCACACTTCTCCATTATGTGTTCATCCCATGTGTACTCGTGCACAAAATCAGATTTTTAAACAAAAGATTTGTACTGATGGCAGTATTCCTTATCCCCAACAAAATGCTTTTTTGACTAACCTTACTCAAGTCCCCGAAGATCCTGGCTACCACTCTCATGTGATTAAACATGAGCCTTGGAAAAATGCAATCAATGAGAAGTATTCAACTTTAATGCAAAATGGCACATGGACACTAGTTCCTTCAAGGAAGGCATGAATCTTGTTGGAAATAATCATCAACTGTCAAGAATTGATTATGAAGACACATTCAGCCTTGTTATTAAACCCACCACTATCAGACCTTTTTGCATGATTATGTCAAGTTTTTTCAAAATTAAAACTCATAAATTTCTATTTACAGTCAACTATAGCACAAGAAAATTTGAATAGATTAGTCATATTATGCATTGAAAAAATATACTAGCAAAACTCAAATATAAAATTTTGATTTATTAATTTTGCATCACAAAAAATAAAAAATAAAAAAATTTTAAGTAAAATTTTAATCATACAATATAATTTTTTTTTTGGATAAATTTTGATAGACCCTCGTTTAACACTTTCACTTAGGGCCCAATTTTCATATTGGGCTGACCCTGCGTTCAACGGGTGGAGATTCTTCTTGTAACCAAATGCGCTAGGCCCCTGAGGTATGTGAGGCTTATGCTGAACGTGCATCAAATTTGTAATGGTAACTGGTAATTAATATCAAATAAATTTGTAGGGACTGATCCGTCCCTAGCCATTCTTATTTTGCGAGGTTAAGTGTTTAGTAGTTTTTCCTTGTCTGCATGTGTATTTGATACTCTTATTACTCTTAATGAGTATAGGCTTTGTTGGAACATCTCTTTCGAGGGTTGGGCTTAAGTTTTTTGTGCGGGACGATTTCTACACAATAGTTGAAATGAGAACAGATCTCTTTTACGATGAGACTCGACCAATCGAAATGGTGAATCCGACAACAAGGAATAGGTTGAAAGGGCCAAAGGAGACCTAAGGACTGATGATGAATTATTTCTGGTGTTGTAGAATTGATTTTGGTAGCTCGCTATGGATTCTTGGAATACAGAAAATAGGTTAGAAAGGCGCCGGAGTGTTTTACGGCGTATCCCCTCCGACGATTAAGTTAGTTATTTGAGAGAGTGGAAGAAGAAAATAATGTTTGGGGGTTCTTGAGAGGTCATTTTGCATACCTTTGTTATGCGCTTTTGAGGGATATTTGTACCTTTAAAGGCTAACCATTGCTGACAGTCTAGTCAGTTGGTAATCTTCAGAGATGGGACAGTATTCTCACACTTTTCATGGGGAATGCTCCCATCTTAATGGCTCGCACTGTTTGGGCATTCAATGCTCTTTCTCCAATGTTAGGCTATTGAATGCTCGGATCCTAGATCATTTAATGCTTCTCCTGCCTGGCTTATCAGGCCATGCTAGATGTCTTATCAACTGATAGTGCATTAAATGTCTGTCTTTATTAGCCGAATATTGGCAGGGGTAGTTTTGTCTTTTTACCATCCATCCTACTCTTTATGCCATGCGTATGACTCTCTGTGGCTGAATATGTAGTTCATCCAGTCATACCAACTTTATTGTGCAGAGTGTCATCATAATTGCCTACCTAGCTTTGTTTCAGTCGTCAGTCACTGGTTTTCTAAGGAACCAATGACTCAGGGATTGATGACGTGGTTCCTCAGACCCGAGGGAACTCTTCGGGGCCGATGGAGATACTGGAGCCAATCTGTCAAGTAGAGGAGACGTTGAGGCCGAGGACACGTGGAATCGCCAAACTGAGGCAAGGAGAGGACCAATGACACGTGTCATCACACCAGCACACTTCTAGAAATGTCCCATCACTTTTCTTTATGAATTCTTTTTTAGAAAATTTGGAAATTGGTCCCCCTATTTGGATTTGTTTGGACTTAAATCCATCATGGAAACTTATTTGTTATGAAGTCCATTTTTTTACCAATTTTACCATATTATCCCTTCCTTTTAGAAGTGAAATAAAACTAAAAATTAAAAACTCCTAAATCTTAGAAGTTTGACTAACATTAAAATTTTTTTTCTCTTTTATATGTATATAGTAACATTAAAAATAAAAACTAATAACATTCGAATACAAAAAAAAAGTTATCATTTGGACACAAAAAATAATACATTTAAATACAAAAAAATAGTAATATTTAAACATAAAAAAAATTGGAACATTCAATATTAATATTTTAAAAAAAATAACAATAGTAACATGTTCAAACAAAAGTATTAACATGTTCAACAAAAATAATAACATGCTTAACAAAAATTGTAACATATTTAACAATAATTATTTCTCTCAAATTCAAACGCAAAAAATCGTACCATTCAAATATAAAAAATAGTAATATTCAAAAAAAAAATAGTAACATTGAATATTAATATTTAAGAAAATAATAGTAGTAACATGATCAACAAAAATAGTAATATACTCAAAAATAATAGTATATGAACAGTAACATACTCAACAAAAGCAGTAAAAAAAATAGTAACATGAATTTAAATTTTACTATTCAAATTCATAGTCACTTTTTTTTTGTATTTGAATGTTACTATTTTTTATTTTTAATGTTACCATATACATAACCTATATATGGATATAGATAGATAAGAGAGAGGAAAAATTTTAATGTTAGTCAAATTTTTAACCTTTATATGGATATAGATANGTAACATGAATTTGAATTTTACTATTCAAATTCATAGTAACTTTTTTTTTGTATTCGAATATTATTATGTTTTTTTAATATATATATATATATATATATATATATATATATATATATATATGTGGATATAGATAGATATGAGAGAGAAAAGATTAATTTCTTTTTAAGGAATGATATTTTTGAGATAGAAAAAAAATAAACTTAAGTCATTACATATAATTTTAAACATGAAATTACTCCCTTATAAGTTTCTTTGCAGGACTTATTTCCAAACAAATATATTTAGGAGCTCTCACTTCTAATTTTTTTTAAAAAAAGCGAAAATTCCACGCATATGTATAATGATGATTGATGACAGAAAGGTATCAGGGAACCCAATTGGGTGGCTGTGTTTTTTTTAACGAGTAATGCTACTTTGAAACTCATTGATTATCCTCGATAAATTCTTGCGCTAATCTCAAATTGTACCTTTTAAAGATGATTCAAATTTTAATTTATACCATAAAAGTTTAAAAATATTAATTTATATCTTAAAAAATATAAATTTGTAACAATATATATTTTGCCATTAAAAATGTTTGGGCTAATTACAAATTACATCTTCAAAATTTAAATATTCCACATTTATGATCCAAAAAAAATTTCATTGATTAACACTCATTAAATATCTTTCAATTGTGATGTATCATCACACTTTTGTTTCGTGTCGTGTCATTTTGTATCATGTTTGAGTCAATAAAAAAATATTTTTAACACAAAATTTTTTCTTATTGAGTCAGTTGCATTGTGTTTTATATTTTACATTTATAACAATTTCTATAATACTATTTAAAAAAATTAAAATTATAAAATACATAATTTTTACCTACCATACTTGTTAAATAACTATTTTTTGTCTAAAGTTAGATATGACACGATACAATTGAAAGCGATAAGGATGAAATTTTGGACATGGGCCTCCATGGCCTCGAAGCCCAATAACACCCTGAGAACCCAAAGGCAGGGCTCATTAGCCTCAATGAAGTGCTTCTGATTAGCCCAAGACAGCAGAAAGGGTAAAGTCTAATGACTCCAGAGGACCAGTAGCCCAACCTTGGTCCAATCTAGTACCAGCCAAAGTCTAGTCTGAGAAGGGTGAGCAAAATCTTTGCCCTAGGAGCATCTACCATGCCACGCGTCCAAAGGACAAGGGGACCATCGTTGAAACCTATGACAGTTACAGAGGATGATGGTGTGTAACGATCTAGAGATCATGCACACAATAGCACCAGCTAGCGGAGGCATTTGCGGAGTAAGGACGAAAGGTTCCCACAGGATCAACAAAAAGGTAGGAGGAGCCACCAAGAACCCTAGAAAGAAGGACTGGTATAAATAAAACAGAAAAAACCTACCAAAGCTCTCTCCCATGGCTGAATCCACTCTCGACTGTATTAACTCAGCGCTAGACGTATAACAGACTAAGCGTAAGACATTGTAGAGACTCAGAGCCACTAATCTCGAGATACACATCTGGTCTTAATATACAACCTTAAAGAGCAAGAAATTCCATTATAATGGATGTAGCCTTAGTCTCTTGACTTAGATGAACCACTTACACTCAGTTTCTTCTGCTATTTGCAAATCAATCTTTTCCCCCGTTAAACTCACCAATCTAAGCAATAGCACGTTAATCGGGCCTCGACCATTATTTTTGAGTAGCTATCAAAAGTTATTTAACAAGTATTAATAGATAAAATTCTTTTTAGAGCATAAATCAGGCTATAAATTAAGATTCGAGCGATGTTTCAGGGTGTAAGGTAGGATTAGCCCTATATTCTTTACTGTACAAAGAAGCATTACAACAAACAGGAAGCANACTCTTATACATTCACTCTCCTCCAGTCCACCCCTCCAAGCCCTCTCCTTTAAGCGTGTACCCCTAGATGTCTAGCGCTCTCACCTTGGCCATGCATAATACAAGACTGTCAAGCATCTAGCCTCTACTGGTTTATTTCCAGTATCGTCAAATTAAACACCTATTGTATGCAATGCTTGTCAGCAGGGTAAAATCCATATGCTTCCTTTTGTGTCTTCAGATTATATTTCAAAAGGCCTGTTAGATTTAGTATTCTTTGATGTATATGGTCCTTCTCCTATAATGTCTAAGAATGGAAATAAATATTAAGTTTCTTTTGTTGATCATTTCAGCAAGTTTACATGGATTTATCCTATTCCTGCTAAATATTGGACTCTCTATTTTTGTTCATTCCAAAGACATTTTGAAAAACTCCTAAATCAAAAAGTCAAATGTGTCTCCAAACCGATTGGGGGTGAGTTTCGGACTCTTCACACACTTTTTGGCCAACAAGGCTTAACCCATCATGTCACTTGCCCACATTCTTTTGAACAAAATGGTTCCATTGAATGCAAACACTATCACATAGTTGAAAGTGGACTCTTCTTCTTGTCTCATTCTTCCATTCCAAAATCCCATTGGGATAATGCTTTCACTATGGTTATTTTCCTTATAAACTGTTATCCCAATGGGATAATGATTATTCCATTCTACGTGTCTTCAGTTGTGCTTGCTAGCCATATTTACGCCCTTTTAACAATCATAAGCTTGATTTTCTTTCAAAACAATGCCTATTTAATGTATTTAGGAATAATCAACATGGATATAAATGTTTGGATTTATCCACAGGCAAAGTTTACCTCTTATGCCATGTAGTGTTTGATGAGGCTAATTTTCCTTTCTCAGCTTCTTCCAATTTGGTTACCACTTCAATCTCAACCTCTACCACATTCCAGTTGTCCCTCAATCTCCAATCTATCGTACCTCAGCTTTCTCCAACTCCCTTAGCTGCACCACAGCTTCCTTGTTTATCTCAATCTCATTTTGTTGGGTCTTCATTCCATAATTTTTCTCCCCCTCATTCGGTTACAACTCAGGACAATACCTATCCAGTAGTGCCTTCAAATTCATTGACATCCTTATCACCTCAATTGTCTCCACAACTTTTGGCTTCACTCTTTAATATAGTCAAATCTATTATACCTTCCAATTCAAATACTCCATCCCCACTAATGCCTTTGGAAATTCCTCCTAATTATCTTCCCACAAACCACACTTCTCCATTATGTGTTCATCCAATGCATACTCGGGCACAAAATCAGATTTTTAAATAAAAGAGTTGTCCTGACGGCACTATTCCTTATCCCCAACAAAAATGGTTTTATGGCTAACCTTACTCAAGTCCCCGAAGATCCTGGATGCCACTCTCATACGGTTAAACATGAGCCTTGGAAAAAGGCAATCAAGGAGGAGTATTCAGCTTTAATGCAAAATGGCACATGGACACTAGTTCCTTCAAGGAAGGCATGAATCTTGTTGGAAATAATCATCAACTGT